>JBAPGN010001973.1:0-14597 GCA_037355405.1 Vitis amurensis | reverse complement strand
CAGGAAGATTTAATGGCATGCCAATATCAACATGGGTGGAACACATGGTTTACATGGACATAAAAATCACAGTAATGAAAATCTCAGGACAGAGCACAATGTCATATAAATAGTGTGAAAATAAGCATAATTAAGTTACGCAGTCCAAGTACCTATATCCAAATTACAAAACGCGCCAATCACGCATAAATCTAGACGAAGTGCTAGGTGCCAACTTGCTGTTAGCTGAAAGCGCTCCAACAGCTACAGCTAACCACCGCAGCAAGAATCCCAACTCCCCTCCCTTCTCCTTTATTCAAATATAGCCATGATTAGACTTGCAACTAGAAAAAAGTCCATAATATTGATTTATTTTTTTCAGAGCTGTTTGCAAATGCAGCGAGTTTAGGAAGCTAACAATGAGCCAATAAAAGAAGTCGGCAAATAATTAAAATATAGCCAAGACAGAGCCAATCAAGGCGCCATAATAATGAGAAAAACATCAGTACCTAGCAAAAAAAGACAAATAATCCAACAATAAATGAGGGGAAAAAAAGCCCAAGCTCAATCACCTACAAATTCACTAACAAGAAACAAATCTAAAAAATCATGCACTCCACAGCATCACACACAATGCACCTCTTAATGACATGACTTACCCTGTCGCAGGCCCCGCCCCCCAACTTTGCACAGGAAGACCAAGTCGTGACCCATGAGATTCCACTCTATGACACCGCATCTGCACTGTACGATAGAGCACCCCAACACGAAAGTATATATAATAAAAAAAAGTTAGTAGAGCCAAGAACAAAAACGAACACCACATGAAGCTACAGGAGTTAACAGTTGACGATCATACTTCGCAGAACGCAAGATAATGTTTTTATTTTTTGCTTTGATGGGGTTGCTAATCGAAGACCATTGGTCGAATTACGATAATAAATAAAGTTGGGAAGAGAGTTGTTTTCAAGTAAATATAATACAAGTTTCTTGATCTTCGTTATCAATTTTAAATAAACAGATGCTACAAAAACTTGAAGATTCATCTAATCAACATTTTTTGTTAGAGTGGCATGACAGTACATGTGTGGGGCCTAAATCCTACAAGCTTAAGCTTTTAGGAAAATTAGTTGTTCAACATGGTATCATAGCCTTAGTTTGTTGGGAGGTCAAGAGTTCGAATCTCACCACCATATGTTTTATTTACCTACTTTATTAATTTCACATCAGTAAAGCCCCAAAAATCGGGAATGCTACATGTGAGGGAGAGTCTGTTAAGAGTGTCAGATATACATTATGGCCCCACAATGCCTACAAGGGTTTTAAACTTTTAAAAAAATCGGTTGTTCAATCAATTTTTGATAAAATATTGACAAAATGGAAAATAATCTGAAATTAGTAGCACAATCTGGAAGAGGTTAATATAGACAGGAATTTTCAATTAAATTGAAAACATTATGAATTAAATGCATGCAGGATAAATAAATTGTATGTCCAAGTGCAAAGAAGTAGATGTCATTCAGCATGTGTTTTTGTTACACTACCAAATATAATCTTCTAAGTATGATATCATGTTCAAATCCAACCTAATTACATATTACAAGTTTAATACAATCAGAATAGTATATCATGGAATTCCTATGATCAAAATTATCATTGCAATATCCATCGACAGAACGACAAAATGAGACCTGTCGTTAAGAGAGATGTAGATGGAAACCTTAAACTCTTTTAGGAGGTTTAAAATGTTGCATATAGCCTATTGGTGGATCATAAGAAATCCAATTGATCATAGTTGATTATCAACTTGTCACCTTCATAGTGACGAAACAGACCTAAAAATCAACAGTGAAATAGAAAATACAAAGGATGCTCACACAGATCGCGGACATCTAACAACTAGACACACCCTACGAAATACGCCCTACTATAGTTCCAGACTTCAGGCTGTCCAAAACAGCATACCCACCCCAAAAATCTATAAGTTTGAAATGTAATAGCGAGCAAGATGTGCTACCAATGTCAGTGAAGCCGTGATAGTAGTACCTTGCTCGAAGGGCTGGGAATAGAAATCTGAAACCACCCAGATCACATAATTACGCTACTCAGCTTACAAATTGCAAAACTGGTGGGAAAATTTGTTTCTATTTTAATAGAGCAGCTAATTTATTCGAAATCTCTGATCATTTCATCACAAAAAACCCACAAGCAGCTTATAATATAGATGATTTTCAAGCGCCAATTTTTAGTATGTGCGGGAATAAATGAAAAAGATGAAATGACAAAAGAGGATGAGAGCGAGGAGAGACACAACAATAGACAGAAGTTTTAGTTTCATAATCTTATTGCAAAAAACTTTAGAAATCCAATTCAAAACTGTCTACTATCTACAATCTTAAAAGACAGATCCAGGAGGCTTTAGGCAGGGGCGCTAGGTTCTAGTAAAATGTTTTTTTTTTTTTTTTTTTGATAGATAAACTAGGTTTCTTTTCAATGTTAAATGCTTGAAAACGGGGAAGATTGAGGGATCAGCATGCTTCCTTATATGTTTAATATATAAACTAGAAAGTGTAGTAACACAATAGTCTATAAAGTTCTTTTAATAAAAGAGGCTATTTGCATATTATGAATGAAATGCTTTATACTTCGAATGAGATCTACCATGTTTGCAAAATCTGAACCACTGACTTGTTTTCTTTCCTTTTTTGTGGGGGCTCTGTCTTCAAATTTCTAATCAATGATGTAATTTGATAATGCATCAACATTACTAAAGATCACCTCTTTACTGGTCCAATCAAGACTACTTAATTGTTGGGAGGAGAGGGAGGTGAGAGGTGGGGCGCGTTAAAGGAGCTAAGGGCGATGATGAATGGGAGGTGCGAGGAGTAGAAGGTGGGGGGGTGGTTGTTTGGTTGTCAACAAAAAAAAAAGCGATAAATACAAAGGAAAAAAAAAAAAAAAATTAAGGAGAACTCTATAATAGGTCTTGCGAGAGGTTCATTATTTCATATCGGGCAAGAAGAGGAAGGTGGACGTTGGCTTTTGGGAAGACACCGTTAATGCATTGTATGTCTTTGGTCACTGTTGGAAGGCTTCTAAGAAATTTCATATTGACTATTGAGGACAGGGGTGCTATCTATAGCAAAAGCTGAAAATTTCCATTTGTTATGATTGCTATGTGTACCGGAAACGCAAAATCCAAAGTGTAGGATAATAAAAATGGTTCCTTCGACATTAGATTTTATAGAGATTGGGTGTGCATGTATTAAGTGAAGAGGTTGTTTTTTTTTTTATTGATGGGGGGGGGGGGGGAACCATTACTTCAAATTGGTATTACTTGAGAGGTTTGATTGAAAGTTTGAATAGTAGAACCTCAAGCCGGATTTGAAGCTAGTAAGGAAGTGGACCGTCAGGTTGATTATGTGACCACTATAAAAACTCTTGTGTTACATCTCTTTTCCTACTTTTTTATTTATGATGGCAATTATATTTATATTATTTTTATTATATGAATTGCATATAATTGTCTCTTGCATTTACATAATTTAAATTTGAAAAAAGAGATAATCACCCTATTCACCCTCCCCCATTCTAAGGTGATTACCTTTGATTGGATTAGCTAATTTTTCTAACATGATTAACTTCAAATCATATGTACATTTTTTCTTAAAAATGTACATATTTTTCTAATAGATGTACCTAGGGTTTTACCATGCCGGGCAAGGTTTAGGAAGACCTCAAATGCATCCCAAGGCATACATAAGCTAAAGTTTAGACTCGAAGCTGAATGAGGGAACTATTTAACTCTAATCACGCATTTTCCTAAAGGATATGCCCAAGGTCTTACTATTTAGAATGGGGTATGAGAATGCCTCAAATGCACATATTTCTTTGTTAGATCTAAATTAAGTCGAATGAGGGAACAATTCAACTTAAATCAAATGTAGGTATTTTTTAAAATTTATATTATTTTCTTAAGATACCCAGAGGTTCTACCATTGTTGAGGCGTATGAAAGGCTTAATATTGCATATTTCTATAAGGCATGAGCAGGGATGTGGATATCTTTTGATATCTATGATGGGCGTGGTTTGTTTTTCTATACTGTAACTATTTGAGTCGCTTCTTTAGCGTCTCTTTTCAAATACACCAAAATTAGGCAGAAATATATGAGTATACTAGATATTCTATACTTCAAGAATTAAGAATATAACATAATAGAATATCGGAGTGTATTATTATTATATTCTATAAAAGAATGTTATCATCATTGTTTTATATACAACATGTATTATTATCTATTTTTAATTTACATACAATTCTGCAATTCAAAATAATTTAAAATTATCTGAAAGAGAAAATACCAATTTAGAGCGACCATATTTTATCTATATCTAATGCAATATTACACAACATAATTTCTTTGAATCTTTTTAAATGCTATTAGGTAGATATGTCTATACAGAATCATAAAATCATTTTAGACACAAAGATGAAATGGTATAAAGACAATATCTTGTAACGATCACAAATCTATAGCACAAAATAGAAAAATCATATGAGGACACTTCATTGAGTTGTAGTGAGATTTTATCTAACTGAAAATTTACACAATTGGAGGGAAATGAGTTCTTTAGCACATTTCAAATCTTAAGATGAGATAGTTTCACAACATGTAAGCGCACAGTGTAGTATAAATTAATATCGGTATACAAATAAACACTTTATGTATTTATAAAACAAAAAAATTATAAATAGGATATTAGCTTATTTTGTGACTATGAATATTTATGATTATTCACAAACAAAATGTCACTACTAATGGATACCTTTGATAAAATTTAAAATTGTATGTAGTATTTCAATAGCCTAAGAATTACTTAACAATGTATCAAATGTATATTCTAGTTGCTATAAGAGTATCCTATTTATAAAGAGTATCACAATGAGACACTCTATTATTGTATAGGGCATAGTGAAATGGATCACTTTTGCATTATGTTGATTCATTATATTTAATATTCCTTTATATTTACTAGGGTATTCTTAGGATCTATTCTATTTTTTTAAAATTTTATGGGTTGAGGTTAACAAAATAGAATAATTAAAAATATTAATATATATCGGAAATGAGGAGTAAGAGGAAGGTGGAAATTTTGAAATATATATATAAAGTGTTGTTTTAAGACTGAAACAAAGGACATGTCGGCCTATAAAAGAATATGAGTAATACCAGAAACAGAAAGGCAAAGGAAAATATACTATGTGGAGAAGGACGTTGTCACACTGTCAGTAGGGTGGTAGTATGGAAATCGATGACAATGTATAGATAGTGAGGTGAAAAAAAAAATTTAAAATAATAAGGTGAGGCGGTTGGTGATAAGTGATTTTACACTATAGGGAAAGTTTGTGTTTGGCTCTCCACTTCTAAATGTTGGATGACATTAAAATTAGCTTCTTTAGTGAACACCGAAACGCTAGGTATATTATACCAATATAGTGCCATCTGATTAGCAAAAAAATGAGATCTTTCCAAGCACATCAATCACTAAGCTGTATAGTAAAGATTCATTGCAGAACTCGAAGAGATTATCATAAGATAATCCTTTTTTTGGTTCTAGTTTATTTACTTCTTACTCATTTAATAATGTCATCAGGGTACTGCTCATGTTTAGTCTAAGTCACAATACTACAACTCTCTCACATTACCACTATTACGGGAAAGGAGATATAAAGGCGTATAGCCTACACACAAGTATACAATCCTTAGCCATAAGAAAACTTTCCTCTGATTTCTAGGCATTGACACAAATCTACATCTCGTTACCGTAGTGAAGACGATTTTTAATCTTAAGACACTATCTACTGCGCACGCTCATGCAGTTGATATTGTTGAGTGAAGGCATTGAGCCTGTTATCCATCGCAATCTATCGACAATTCGGGTAAACACCTTCATTAGATAACTTTATGATGGTGGAGCGAATATACTATCATACATGGCAAATGAGTGCAAGTGCACCTCTCTTATATCTCGGGGGTAATGTAATTGGGATTGTTGTCTTGTTAGAGAGGATAACGAACTTCCAATTATGTAGGTACTGAGTAAGATTGGAAATCGCGAATATTATTTTTCCAGTGAGTATGAGAGGATTCTCTATGTGAGAGGTCGTCACGCAAGGCTCATATTTACACCTTGTACCCCTTAATTATCTCGCTTGACAGGATAGTTCTAATTCTTTGAGTATCATGATGTAGTGTTGTTATGAGTTTTTGTAGTGAGTAGTTTCTCGAGCATACACTCTCCCACCTTCTTTGGAGACATATTGAGTTAATCGCAAATCAATATTTATTTAGAAATGCACAACATAAGATATAGATGTAATTTACACGAGCACTGTCACTGGAAGCCTAATTTAAGTGAGCACTCAGCCGATAGGTTACAGTTCAACATTAAGGTAACCTCCACATCACGTGAAAGCCCTCGCCATAAATACTCCTTTCTGTAAGCCTTACAGGTTTTAGGGCTTGACAGTTTTTTGTTATTCCACACCCATTCATGTGGGTTTTCTTCAGCGCATGTAAAAGATGGGAATCGGAAACTTCGGGTTCTACTACCTCCGGTCCACTTCAAAGGAAATTACACCTTCCTTGTGTGCAGTGTTTTAGAGAGTAGGCTCTAGCGTAGCTGCATCTATAACAAGCAGCCCTTTTAGGCTTATGAGCCTCCCTTAAGGTGAGACTCTACAAATTTAGACAGCTCTCTTGGTTATAGGGCACTTATCAGGGTTATATGGAGGAAGGCTTCAAGACGAGCTTAACTACCTCTTATATCGAAGAGATACTTATGCGTAATTCGAGACATCAATAGCCTCAAGCCACTGATATGGCAACGCCTAGCCTGCTATACATTACTCAATACGCTTGGTTCCTTGGACCTCTTTTATGGAAAGATCCTTCTCGCGCATATATTAAAAGTTTATATTTCTATTACAATGAGCGCTACAGTATACCTCGAATCTTCTCACAATTCTAGATTTGATATTGTTTTGTTTGTGTAATCATCTATGCTTTAGTGGGCTTTTTGATATTAGGTTAATGCTCTAAATGAGTTTATCTGTGTAATTACCTTTTAAGGGGCCCCTTAGGTGGGACCTAGTGGCCTTAATGCCGCTTCTACATCTTGTTAAGGGGACCCTTTTTACAGGAGAATTACTACCTTTTAAGTTATAAAGACGTGAGACTCACACCTGGCACCCAAACAACACATCGGGTGGTCTTCCTTCAGAATAGCGAGGACCAAAATGTAGAGAATTACAGTGAATGTAGGTATCTGTATCATGCACAATTGACCTCATCTCAATAGGTTGTGTTGTATTGCACTATCTAGTATCTTTAATTAGTATTATCTGAATCAATTGAGAGAGAGGTGCATTCACGAGCTATACTTTTTAGAATCTAAAGGATAGAGGAGGGCCGTGATATTGACCATCCTTCTAAGGTAGACTCGGCCGAGGATTAAGAGTTATAAGTCTACCTGGATATGATTTATAAAGGGTTATAATCATAGAATCTCCTAACATCTCTGCTCCGAAAGGGCTATAATCGGGTCCATGCCTTATTGAGTGACTGACAATCTATAGGAACACAAACTCAACGCAGAGAATGTATCATACACTATAAAGTTGATATAGACAAAACGTTCAATAATACACCGTTAACAATGAAAATACAATAATTTTATTCATCACACTCAGGTGTAATATCTTATTCATCTATATTGAATTACTGGTGATCGAATTCAACGCGATTAGAATTGGTATTACAAAAGAGGCGCTAAAATAGCGAGCCAAAGGAAGGAGAAAGTCCCACGGAGTCCAATTTCAGGAGTTTATATAGGGTCGGTGTAAAGAGCACTCAGGCGCCAGCTCCTGACATTTTCCCTAATTTCTACAGTAGGTACAACCCAGATATATCTATATCACAAAAAGAGAAACATGTTAATAAACCATTCATACCACCACATCTTCCACAATTGCGAGAGGCAAGAGAGAGCTCCGACGACACTGGCAGAGTCGATGGAAATCTAATGTAGAGGGTCGAAGGTACCTACCTTACTTGGTGCCAAATATATTGATATCTTCACACAGAACGCAATGGAGTAAATACAGTCGAACATAGAGAAAGGAAGACTTATCAGCCTTGGAGTATCAATATAGGGATATCTTAAAGCGACAATGGGATATACACTTGCCTGATTACGGAGAATTTGGGTTATCCAATGACACGCCAAATATTCATTAACGATTATATGTCCAACATTTCGTGCGCACAAGGCTAGCCTCCTCTTTTACCACAACAAAGACCCATCACTTCTCCTTACACATATGGGTTCTCTCTCATACATGAATAAAGGGAAACTTACCACTAATTGAACTTCCCAATTAAAGAAGGAGGCAACATCAACTTCCCTTGTATCGATATAATTACTTCTTTATTCAAGTATTGTGATGAAATAAATAAGTTTGACTCATAAAAGGCAAATTTTTTAGTAGCATCAAGTGTGAAGAAGGTAGTGTGGAAGACATAGTACATTTTAATTCACCAAAGAAATCAAATAAATTTGAAATTCGGGGCAGTGGGATGGGTGACATAAGAAATAATATAGATTTTTATATTTTGATATAAAATAAACTTTTTTAAATAAGAAAATAAGATTAAAAATAATAATTTTTCAAAAATAAATCATAAAGATTAATAATACAATTAAGTATAAGAATAATATTAAATTTTATTAATAAAAAAGCACTGATATGTTAAATGTGAAGATATTAAAATGAAAAAATATATAATATATAATCTTTGTATACCATAAAAAGTTGAATATCTATTGTTTTACTAAATTAAAAATTAATGTGGTTATTTCATACAGAATTAATATAGAGCTAAAATAAATAATATGAATTAATTTAAGGTTTTGTAGACAAGACCATACTCCAATACACACTGTTTGGTGATTCTGACAGTAGAAAATAATGTCAGTTTTTAGTACTTCACTGGTTTCAATTTTGGACAAAGGCTTCCCTTCCTATCACCATAAATTTTGGACAAAACATTGGCTGATGGTGAAGGCTCGGAAGAAAGAAGCCCAGCCCATGAAGTGAAAAAATCGGAGAACCGCTGTCCGGTTTTCAAAATAGAAAGGATAGTTTTGTTCCTTAAAATTTTTCTCATTATCATGGATTTATTAGGCCAATGTGGGGGATGGTAAGATGCGAAGGTCACGGTGCCAGCTTTTAAAATTAAAAGGGCATTGAAAGAAGGTGGCTAAGGACTCGACGATCCCTCGTCAATTAAGGAAACGCAACTTGTCACCATCTGGCTATGGTCAACCCTTTGCTGTAATAGGTCATCGAAATGGTTATATATTCCTCCGTTTCCCGTAAAATATTTTAATATAAAAAAAATTTTAGTAATAATTCCCAAAGGTTAACATGACCAGACAAAATTGTGTAATTGTAAACACAACAAAAATAGATAAAGATCAATTAGACTATAAAGAAATGAAATTGAGAAGCCCCCAACTAAACCACACCAGAATACAATCCCTATTAATTCTAACTCTACTAATAAATAAAATAACAACAAATATTGAACCCTTAATTAATCATTCAAAACCATTACATTCAAAATAACAGTAAATACGAGGTAGATAATTCAAAACTTCCAGAATTATTTAAACAAAACAAGGATTATCTTCATAAAATCAATTAATTTTATTCCTAATTAAATTAATACACAATTTTGTTCATACTGAATGAATTTAATTCATAAAATTCAAAAACCTATTGAAATAATCTATCTACAAGCCCTCAAATTTAAGTTAAAAAGTTCCTACTTAAGTTCAGTTTATTTACACAAACTAAAGTAATTGGACTTCGTCATTGAAGAGAGTACTCATATTTGAAAATTAACTTGTCTCTAATACCCATTTTATCCTCAACTAGTTTTCAATGATAAGGTAAAGTGTTTGCTCTCGTTTTACACTTTACTTGAAGTAAGGATCAAGCTAACAATCTAATTAGAGATGAGAAAGTTCACAAATTTTTCTATCTTTCATCTCCGAAGTTCACGAGAACTTAATTACTCTTCTCAATCTCTCACTAGTTCTCAACTTGCACTAAATGGTATTAAGCACGGAGATGCCTTCACGCTAAAACAAGTTTCATAGTAACGGGGGTTGTAATGCAAATCTCCAAAAAAAATCATTCTCACTTCTTATAAAATGTAAATGAAGTATATCCTATTATTTTTCATATCTATTTGAAATCGATATAACTCATCGCGCGTCTTGAATTATAAAATTTTGACAAGGTGATTTTTCCCTACTCTATCGACTACTAGGTGTACTAGAAATACAAAATATTTCATAACAAAGCCCATATTAACATTTCTCATCGCTTGTAGTCACAACTTAACCACATAAGAAGAATATATACAACACACTATGGTAAAATATAATGAAAAAAAGAACATGCTCTATATTTATTACTTATTAATATAAGTACATAACATAATTATTATAAATATTGTTATTTAGTATTCATATATTTTTATGGGTTTTATTTGGAAGATGAGATTATGTCAGTAGTTTTTCAGTTCTAGGTTTATTGAAATTCTATATCAAAATAATATGTCCATACAGAATACCAAGTATTAATATAGATTTTATTGTACATCACTTGATGCATGTGATACTGCTCATGTTGACCATCACAGTGGTGAGACAACGTCAGTATTAAATAATATTACATAGATTTCTATCATTTTAATTCTGTAATTATTGTAATTCTATTGTCTTGTTTGTAATCCTAATCTAGGATTGTTCCCTCATTTTTTGTTGTAAATCCTAATTCTGGAAATTGTTTCCTTATTTTTATTTTAAGGTATATTGGTCCTGTAATTTTGGTTTGGTAACTCAGACAGCCAAGCCCAATTTTGTGTATATATAATTATTCATATATATAATCAATGGCGAAAAGTTAAAGTATTGTTTCTAATAATTCTCCTTAATTCAACATGGTATAAGAAGCCTAATCTTCTTGGCGTATTTTCCTCCTTTTTTTCTTCTCATGGGCTCTAGTGCATCCTCTCTTCCACCAACGATCCTTATCACCATCCAAAAATCCAAGATCCTCACATCCTTCCTTAAAATCAATTCTTCAATATCACAAAATTTGTCATCCACGCAATTGTCCTCACATGGAGCCTTCAAATCTAATCTCTTCTTTGAAGGTATATGATCTTCATCACTCATTGAGCTGGCACTACCTACCCACCATCACCAATCATTGGTGTTGCATCCGCAAATCCGGCTATACACAACCTAGGAAAAGTTCAGAATTGTCTCATCTTTAGCGCTCTCCTTGTGCCATCTTTCGTTTTCATCACTACAACCACTTGATACCCGCTACCCACGCATAGGTTCACACGTTACCTTGATGCATGGCAAAACCTTACAATACCTATGCAAACCATCCTCGTGGTCAATTTAAACAATTGAAAGGTAACATTAAAGCGGCGTACCAAGGGCTCCAAAATCTTAGTTGAAATAGCAAGGCGATAAAGACTGTCATGCGATGAACTTGCCTTTTTGGAGCTATTGTATGATGAGGATCTTATTGATCGGGTTTTTAAAAGGACCCAGTGATGATACAAACCGTCATTGATGCCATTAAGGCCCGTGACAGCAAATTCTTTTGCTAGGCTCATGGAAAATCTTCTCAACAAAACATCTCTTCAGATCGCTCAATCCACCTCATTCATCTACCAACAACGGACACAACCTCCCGAACAACCTTCTGAAAATCATCCAAATTGGCGTCCACAGCCCACCACTCACAACACCAGGTCTAGCCACTGCGTTCTCCTCATGATCAACGCTAACCAAACCCTTATTTGGTGTTGTACATGTGGTATTCAACGGAACACACTACCAAACGATGCCTGATGTTCAGCTTTCACTAATCAACAATCCCGACACCATCATCCTCAATAGGCACTCAAGATATTGCCCTCCACACCCCTGGCAAACCAACAAGCCAATCTGTTGATTTCTCTGATAAAAAATACTCTTACTGTTGTTGGAATAGTGGAGCTCTTCACCACGTTACGTCTGACTGAGCAAATCTTCTCTCATAGCTTGTATCAAGGAATCGATGATGTCATGATGCGACGATAGGATCGACTCTTTCCATCAACACATACTGCAGTTCTACGTAACCATACTATCCTCTTCGCATTTACTTTAACAAAGATGTCCTTTATTCCCTTCTACTGCAAAGAACTTAATTTCAATTTATCAATTTGCACAATAACCATGTTTCTGTTGAATTCTCAACCCTTTGACCTATTTCAAGTGAGGTCTAAACCAGGGCACTCTTCTCTGATGGTGAACCTAAGATGGCGTATATGAGTGGCTACTACAATCGCCTCCTGTACCTCTTCAACTGTGCTATGCATTTTCCAATGTCAGACCACTTTGTCGAGTAACACTTTAGACTAGGTCATCCACATTTCTAATCTATCGAAATATTGTTCTCCAAGTTCTTTACCGATTGTCCTAGTCCGTTATCCTCTTCACACATTGTAATGTCTGTTCCATGTAATAAAGTTATAAATTCCATTTTCTCTTCTACTTAACCTAAACCCATCTGCTCGAACTTTTCTTTTCTGAGTAATGGACCTCTCCTATTTTCTTTTTTTGATGGTTTTTAGACAATCCTATTTTTGGGTTGATCATCTATACATCACTATATTCATGCTATTATTCACGCTTAGAAAGGAAAATCTCATGTGTATGATGTCTTTGGTGCGCTCAAGGCAATTGAGTAAAAACAATTTAAAACACCGGAATTTTTACTCCTCTATTCGATAATGGTGGCAAATATCAAGCCCTTGATATTATTCTTTCCACAAAATGAGTATATATTAGTCCCATCTTACTACACCACCACATACACCTGAAGTCTTTCCGAACGACGTCGTCACCATATTGTTGACACCGATCTATTTCTTTTCACTCATGCATCGATGCCTCTAACTTATTGGACTTACGCCTTTGCCACTATTGCATATCTCATCAACCGTATGCCCACACCCACACTACATCTCTCATTTTCTTTTGACAAACTCTTTGAGTCTCCACCCAACTACACTAAATTTCAGGTGTTTGGTTGCTTATGTTATCCGTGGTTTCGTCCTTATTCTCAACATAAACTTAACTCTCAATCCACTTATGTTTTTCTTGGTTACTCTTCAACACAAAGTGCATATATCTGTCTTGATATGTCCACTTCTAAAACATATATTTCTCCTCATGTCAAATTTCTTGAAAACTCTTTTTCCTTTACCACTCACCAATCCCATCTAGCTCGTCCCACCCCAGAGATCATTTCCAACTAGCTTCCCCCAGTCTAAACTCTACCCATTTCAAGTGGCTCACTCAATACGCCTCCACAAAGGGATTCCTTGTGTCAACATCCGTCCCAAAATGCCCAACCAGTCTACCACCCCTCCTCACCAATCGACCGTTTACCACCAGAACCACACAATTCTGAGACCTCTTCTACTTCAACCATATCTCCACCCACCCATCAAAATACTCATCCCATGACCACTAGAGCCAAAAATAAACATCCACAAACCCCTAACCAAGATGAATCTCACTGCTACCCTTTCTCAACCATCAGACAATGAGTTTCATACTGTTAACCAAGCCCTAACTGATCCCAAATGGAGACAAGCTATGAATGATGAATTTGATGATCTTGTTTGGAATGGAACTTGGGAGCTTGTTCCATCACTTCTATGCAGAATCTTGTTGGATGTAAGTGGTTTTTTCATATTAAACGACTTCCTGATGGTTCTGTTGACACGTACAAGTTAGATTAGTTGCCAAAGGTTTTCATCAGCGACCTGAAGTGGATTATCATGACACCTTTAGTCTGGTTGTCAAGTCGACAACAATATGACTTGTTCTAAGCCTGGCAGTTGCAATAGTTGGATGTTAATAATGCTTTTCTTCATGGTCATCTTTCCGAAGATATCTACATGGCCTAGCCTCCGGGATTTGTTGATAGAGACAATCCAACACATGTATGCAAATTAAAGAAAACTATATATGGACTCAAGCAGGCCCTACAAGCTTGGTATCTTGAACTTCGCCAGTTCCTCATTGAGTCTGGGTTCACAAACTCTCATGCTAACACTTCTCTATTCATTCCCCACTCAAGTGATATTACTATAGATCTACTTATTTATGTGAATGACATTATTATCATAGGTACCAACACCAATATTATTCAACGCTACATTGACCTTCTGGCACAAAGATTTTCAATCAAGGATCTTGGCATCTTGTTCTATTTTCTCGACATTAAGGTTCTTACCACTCCATCTGGTGTGTTGCCTACTCAACGGCGCTACATCTCTGATCTTCTTGCCTGGACAAAAATGTCTAGTGCAAAACCTGTTGCTACACCACTTGTTACAGATGGAAATCTCATACTTCATTCAGGTACAACTCTGACTAATTGCACAGAATATAGAACCATTGTTGG
>JBAPGN010001972.1:0-14493 GCA_037355405.1 Vitis amurensis | reverse complement strand
GAGTGCTTCTTTGGAAGCTTTTTAGATCACTAGGCCCAGGTTCCCTATACAAAATGAGAGTTTCGGTCACTTGAATCTTTCCTCGTTTGGGGATTTAACATATAGTTATTCCCGAACCGTGTGGTTTTATAGATGTTTCCCCTTAATGGAATTCAAACACTTATTCCTGTCACTGAATCATCTTGCAATTGGTTCATACCTCTAACCTATATTGGCCATTCAAAGTTGATCCTTTAACTTGGATTACCCGTCAAATCTCGCAAGAGATAACTAGGATGTCTCTTGAGTCCAAAAAGCTTACCCAAGTTGTGGTTATCTAGAAAATCCTACCTTTTAAACCACCTTCCCAAAGGCTCACAAGAGAATAAATTAGTATAAATCACATGGACGGAGTCACTTACCTTACCAAGTGTTATAGCCCAGGTGATTTTAAGGCATTTTAAGTTAACTAAAGATAAAAACCATTTAGCGGGTCACATTTCTCTTCATTAAAAATGAAATAACAAAACCTTTCAATTTTTGCATTCGGAACCTTACCCAGCTTCTTCACTCCAAGAAACCAAAAATCCTAGCCACTTCACCTCTGGGAAAAAACATCCTCAGAGTTTTTTGGCTAATGAGAAAATACATCAAAATGAGTAGATTAACGGCAGAGTAAAACTCTGTGTACTTACTGGTCTCAAAACTATACAAAGTTGGGTCTTTGAGAAAAAACTCTCGAGAGATTCTTTTAAAAAAAAATTACAATAGATTATATGAAAGGTATTCACCCTGTCTTCTTACTTCCTACTAAGGAATCCTATGATTGGATGGATTACAACGCAGAAATAGGGGATTGAACAAAGAAATATTGAAGAAAAAATCTTTAAACATAGTCGGTCGCCAAATATTGGGATTCACAAGTGTGGATTTCACAATTGAAATTGTCCATTTCGGCAGTTGAACTTTGTGATTTCGCCACAGTTGAATTTGTTTGATTTCGCAACTTGTGAATTGTTTTCACTTGGTTGCGATTGTCTTCCAATGGCCATAAACTTTTCACTTTCAGCTTCGATTTGCCATCATTTAAGCGTTTGGACTCCTGACTTCCCGAAGCTTCGAAACATATATGTATGTATAAAATGGATTCACAGGAAAAGCTCGAAATGTGTTCCTAATCTGCTCTCCTCTTTTTAATTTCTTTCATGTTTTTAGATTCTCTCTCGTTTTCCTCCTTGCATTTCTTGATGGCTTTTGGCAAGGACTCGAAGCTCCAGAGCTTGGATTCTTCATGTAAATGAGCTTCCATTTGCTTTGCCATGGACTATACAGAGCTCTCCCTCATTCTTGGATTGCTTTGGTGATCAAAAAGCTATCAAAAACACCAAAACTTGCCACAATTTTATTAGAAACACTTGCAAGGGTCCTTAACGTGTCAATTGAGTTAAAAGGTAATAACTACTACTCAAAAGTGTTTAAAAGAGTTAATTACAAGGTATAAAATAGTACTTTTTGAGTAGTAATCATCTATGAGACACAACTTGAAGCAGTAGTGGCTAGCTAACTGGGGCAATTGGAAGGATGATCAATGTAGCACCTAAAGAAGCCAAAAACTATACTCAACAATAGTGAACTGGCAGATAGTTGAGAAGCTAGTGGCTGGTGCGAAGGGACACCTTAATTCAAAAGGGGTTGTCTTCAGCCGGGTGGTTACATAACCACCAGTAGGCTCATCTAGTTTGAAATTTGAAAGGAAACTGCAGTTTTGGGTGTTCTAAAAACCCCTTTGCATCTCAAAGACAGAGTATGAGAATGTTGTTGAATGCTTAGGGTGTAAAACATTGTAATCTCTAACTCTTGTAAAGTGTTGAGACACTTTAAAAAGTTTTGTATCTTGTAGTTGATTGGAATAACACAAGTTGGGAACAGGTCGTGATACTCTTCCCACCTATGTCGTCGATGTCCCCGTTGTTGCCTCAGCTTGAAATTTCTCGATGTGTTTCCAGAACTTTCTCAAAGCATCTATGCATTCTTAGCTTACTTGCTTCTTAGGTAGTCATTTCCATTGGACTAGATGCTCTATCACCGAAGGGACCCCTTATCTCCTAGTAACCCATTCAACCAGGATATTCTTCACCTCCTTCTTTCGTGAGGCCTCAGATGAATGCAAGCACCTACGCTTTTTGATGCTTGGAGTGCTGCTTTCTTTTGCCTATTGAGTATACCTTTCCCTTGGTGACCCTATCCATGTGTGGGCGGGCTACCTCAACTCGTTCTCTTTTTTCCTCATTTACTTACATCGTTAATAGTAAGGAGACCTTAGGTGTTCTAGGTTTAGGTTGACTTGGAGGGCACCTAGTAGTTGCATTGAACCCATATATGTGTCATCCTCCTGTTCTTTCCCATTGATCATGGCATTGAGTGCCTTCCTCTTTGGACAATCACATGCCCAATGTGGACCATTATGCATGAAGCACTTGATTTTAGGCATAAACTCATTCATTTCCACCTTACCTTTCCTTCTCAAACATTAGGCATTTTGCTCGATCCCATTCTAGCAGCACTATGGTCCCTTGAAACCTCGTCCCCCCACCCGTGGCATGGCTATCCTTCAAAGACTCAACCTTGGAGGAGTGTCCCCTCTTGTAATCCATTAAAGACTCTGCTATTATTATAGTAGTGACTAAGTCTTGAACACATCGACGCCTTAATTCCTACTCAATCCACCCTCATAGGTTATCCATGAAGTTAAATAGCAACTTTTCCTTAGTCATATTAGGAATCTCAAGCATGAGCGAAGGAAACTCCTTGACATAGTCACAAATCGAGTCTATGTGCTTGAGATGCCTTATGTTTTTCCTAGCTAAGTAGGCCACGTTCTCGGGGTAGAACTGCCTTTTGATCTCCCTCTTAAAGTCTTCCCATGTCTTTATGATGCAAATTTCTTTATTTATATTGGCAAACCTCCAATACCACTATAGGGTAGTTGTGTTAGTAAGATAGAGGGTCGTAGTCCTTACCTTAGCCACCTCATCAGTTAGTACAATAGCCTCGAAGTATCGCTTCATATACCATAAGAAGTTGTCCAACTGCTTGGCATCCCGCTTACCACTAAACCCTTGTGGCTTCGATACCTCTACCTTAGATGCCTCTCGTGTGACCATGACCCGGGTTGACACAACGACCTTGTAGATGGCCAACTCTTGCCTAACATCCTGGTCTCAAGACTCCATTTGGGTAACCAAGACCTCCATCCTTGACTCCATGCTAGTAAGCACACTCATGACCTTCTATTGGAAGGAAACAAACTCATTGTGCGACACTGGCTGAACTTATGAGACTAGCATCCCCTCACGAAGGTCTTGGATCTATTCCCTAAGATCTTCCATACCCTTCTCCATGCCTTGCTCAATAAACTCTAATCCTTCCCGAGTGTCCACCTTGGCTAGCCTTGCTTCCATGTTAGCAATGACATCACAAGACTTATCCTTCCTACCCCTGTCCCGTGCAGTAAGCTCAGTCTCCTTTCCATGAGTTTGCTCACTAACGTCCTTAATGTTGGACCCCGACATGCTTCCTTCATAATGTCCACTTCACAACCATGCTCTGATACCAATTGTATAGGCTTAGTCTTTTCATAAGCTCGTTCGACACTTAGACAAGTTAACACTCTTAGCCTTACTAAGTTAGCCTTACTCCCGATGCTTGGATTGTTAGACTAAGATGCACATGACTTGGGAGCTAGTAGGCACACATAGGCAACACTGAAAGAATAAGAAGCTTTATTGCTCTCAAATGATGCTCTATAAGTGCTTTGGAACTCACTTGCTTTGTTAGGAAGTAATTTGGGTGGTGTCTTGGCCAAATTGAGGCCCTCACCTATTTATAGGCACCAATGGAACTTTATGGAACCCACAAAGGTTCCCTACTATCCTAAAATTATATAGAAGACTCTATACAAAAGCTATGTATAAGTATTTACAAAACATATTTGGAAGTTTCTAGAACATCCCATAAGCTTCTCTTGTCTTCCACCCTTGATGTAGAGAAGTGTGGGTGTCTCTAGCCTTTTCTAGAACCTTCCACACTCTTGCCACCAATGGCTAAGTGTAGGTGGTTCTAAGAATCTCCAGAAGCTTCTTGCCTTCTATATAAGCCCATGGGGAGGGTTATTTGAGCAGGTCGTGATATTTAGCTTGTTTACTATGCTTTTATAAGGCTTAAAGGGGAAGGTTGACTAAGAAAGGGTTCTTAGCATCGCACACTCAGAGAAAAATTTAGAGTAATTTTCAAGGGTGTGACAACCTATCCTATCATGCCAATCAAACATAGCATAAGTGTACAAGACAAATGCACCAGGGGTGTACAAGACTACCTTAATTGAAAGAATTCAGTTGATTTTTAAAAACTCTCTCACTCATTCCCCTTTGCCAAGGATGAGAGACATTCCATATCAATTTTAGATTTAGAAGGAAATTTTAATATTTTTTAAATTATTAAATTATAGTACTTTATTCAACTAAAAATTAAATTATCACCATTAATTAAAAATGGTCATGTTACAAATAATCAATTAAGATAATGTTTATGTAATATCCATAAAATAGAAAAAATATTCAAATAATTGTCTATAATCTTAAAGATATTTATATAAAAAAATAGCATATATATATATGTAATTTGTAAGTTTGAAAAAAAAAATAATTCTATGAATTGTTTAAAAAATATTTACTAAGAATTAATGTACATGGTCCCACCAATTAAAATGTGAGAGAAATGTGAAGTGAATGAAAAGAGAGAAAAGGAAAAGAAGAATGAGGTAGAAATAGGGAAGTAGGATGGTTCTTTTTTTATTTTTACCATAAAGGGCATTTTAGGAAATTTTAAAATATAAAGTCTCTCAACTCAATTTTTACTACACCATTAGGTGCGCACATATAAGAGATGTGAGAATCTCGGGCCAATTATGAGACCCATATGACCTCAAAACATAATTCTACCAAAAAAAAAAAATATCATAATGATAGTTGTTTACAAAATTATTTATTTTAATTTTTTTTTATTGTCAAGTGAAAAAGCAACATTGAAGAAGAATGTAGGCATTTTTTTTCCTTTTCTTTTTACCCTTTTTTTCTTAATTTAAAATTCAAATAAGATGAAAATAAAATTGTACATTGAAATACTCACTTCTTTGTTTTATCTCATTATTAAATTACATTTCTTTCCATTATTTCCCTTTCGGATTCATGACAACCAAACACGCGCTTTATCCTCAAAATTCAGGTCACTGAAATCACACAACGTAATAAAACTGAAAAACCAAGCATCCTCGTTCACACCTCTCGGCAGAGAAAAGGGCCAAGATCGATGGTGAGAGACGAAGACGCAGATGGAGCGAGCTCCCAAATGGAGAAGCAGTGGAGGCTGTACGAGGCCTACAACGAGCTGCACGGTCTGGCGCAGGAGTTCGAGACGCCCTTCGACGCTCCGGCAGTGCTTGTGGTGGGCCACCAGACCGACGGCAAGAGCGCCCTCGTCGAAGCCCTAATGGGCTTCCAATTCAACCACGTCGGCGGCGGCACCAAGACCCGCCGCCCCATCACTCTCCACATGAAGTACGACCCCGACTGTGAAGCCCCTCTTTGCCACCTCCTCTCCGACTCTGACCCCACTGTGCCCCAAGAAATGTCTCTCCAAGAAATTCAGGTATTCTTTTGTTTCACACATTTTAAAGGTATAAAATGCTTGCTCATTTCCTAATAGCTTAAGCAGCTAAGCTTTTGATTGAGTGACTGTTTGCTGTGATATAAACTAAACCTCGTCTGGCAGTTGTCTATTCGTCTTTGTATCTACTATTTTAAGTTTTTGGGTTCACTGGTAGTTTCACATTGACGACAAGTTTGGTCATCATCTAATATGTTAGGCTTCTGGGTTAACTAAACTAGTATTGAACATAGGCTATAAGTCTGGTCATTATCTATTATGTAACATTGTATGTTTTGGGTTATCTGGTACTTAAGCATTGGGTACAATATGATCAGTATCTAATATCTTAAGCTTTTGGGTCAATTGGTAGTTTAACATTGGCTATATGTTTGGCAGTTGAGAGAGCGAGTTACCTAACAGCTTAAACTTTTGTGTTAATGGATAGTTTAACATGATATTGGTTTATCTATAGATTACCCATCTATTTTTCCATTGGTGGACAATTTATTTGTCCCTTGTCGATCAATTGGATAATGTTTCAAGGATTTGGGTTAAGTGTTGGTTTAAAATTAACAACATTTTTGGCAGCAGAAATGAAACTACTTTCTGTTTTGAAATAGAAAAAATGAAAATGATATCGAAAATATGTTTAATAGCAATCTTGATTTAGCTTGAGGTTTTTGGACTAACTCTTACTTTAACATGGTATTCAATTTCTTTATTTCCATTTATTTGTACATTGGTTGGTCGGTCTATTACCTAATAACTTAAGATTTTGAGTTAAAATATTATCAGTCTATTACCTAATAACTTAAGATTTTGAGTTAAATTATCATCAGTCTATCATTTATTCCTTGCCTAATTATTTTCAATTTGTCATTTTCCCATTTTTATTGCCAATTTGTTTGTCTATGATCCATTTGTTCATTACTTACTAGCTTAAGGTTTTGGTTTAGTCAATAATTTAATATTGATTAGGAGTTTGGTAACGGAACTAACAACTGTTTTTATAAATAGACAAAATGAAAATGATACAAGAATATATGAGCCTGTTTGGGAACATTTTGAAAAATAGATCTCAAGAGATAGGTTTTGAGAATAGCTCTTAAAAATAATTCTCAATCGTTTTCACGAATAAAATTCTATTTAGGAATTCAAATATGAAAAACAGTTTTCTTGGCTTATTCTCCATATAAGTATTACGTAAGTAATTTTCCAATTTTCAATTTTTACTTAGAACACTACACAAAAAAAGCTGAAAACAGCTAAATTTTGTTATAAAAAACAACTTTTTTTTTGAACAAATTCTCAAAAAATTGTTTTCTGTTAGAAGTTTGCCAAATGTGTTTTCTGTTAAGTGCCCTGGAGCTTTGGGTAATGCAGATTTAGCAATAAACATTTTTGGTACCAAGTTCTCAGTTTTATAAAAAAATTCCTGACCTTAATCTAGCTCTCTGTTTTTGTTTCTCTTGGCTACAAAGCTCAGATAGTAGTTTGTGAACTGAGTTATAAAGTAGGAGTTTGATGAAACAGTGGTAATTGGGAACAAGCAAATGCCATTTTAATACAAATTACAGTAAGTTATTACATATGAAAATGATTTTCTTGGTACTTAATTTGTTGCATAATTGCCATACATGGGGCAGATATGAATCCATTGATTAGAGCAGTAGGCAAGGGAAACTTCTGTGGACTAATGCCCACCTCTGCTGCTTTAACTGCCTGAATTGCCCAACAAATGCACTTGGTTTTGTTTTGCCATAAATTTTACACTTGCAGCCCTCTTTGCTTCTGAAGGTATAGCTTTGTTAACAAGCAATGTCATCTTGTGGAAGTTCTTACTCCTAGGATAATCACAGGAACCAACATTTAGACAACTTTAAAGAATTATCTTGCCTGTATGAAATACAAGAGTGATGGGGGAGCGCTGTTTTGGGTGCTTTTTGTTTATAATACATGATTGCTTTACTCATAAAATATATATATATATATATATATGCAAGAGTGATGAGGTTGATACCAGCTGCGATTAAGAGTAGACATCCTTAATGATTATGCTTGCATTGGGTCAAGGTGCATTTAGGTTTTAGCTCTTGACTTTATTTGATTTTATTGATTGGCTGGGTTGCAAGTAATAAGGCAAGGGTATTGTTTTTTGTGTATCCCTCTATTTTTTTTGGCTTTAGGTGCTTTGTATACATTGTGTATGCTTTTGTGTGCCCTTCTTTAGGCACTTTTAATACAATTGCTTTTACCTATAAAAAAAAAGTGATCATGCTTGCAATCAAGTGCAATCAACTAGGGTTGCATGCATATTCTTTAAAATGCAACTATCGGCACCCTATTTCTGGAATTGTAGTAACTCGCAATATTCCATCTATAAGCCCCAAAAGTTAAAGCCTTTGCCCTATTAGTTGCTCATTGTTCCTTTACTCATGATATACATCTTTGTAGTGGTGGGTGTTCAAGGGGAGCTCCAAGAGAGGTTCCTTATCACTTTTTAGGAATCTAATAGAGGGAGTTAGGAGAAGAATTCATTGGCATCGTGCATTACTTACCACACTTAAGATGGTTTGAATTGAGAGGAATCTAGGGTTTTTGAGGGTAGATAGAGATGTCCTAAAAAGTTAAGGGATTTTATTCACTCATTGGGTTTTCTTGGCCAAAGAGTTTGGTGGTATCTGTCTTAGTTTGATGTTGTTGAACCAGAGGGCTGTTTGCTTTACTACACTAAAAATAGACTTATTTTGGATCAAAAACCTTTTGCTTTTAACTAGGGTATGTGAAGTCTAACTAATCAAGCCTATGGTATACACTCAAGAAGGTAAAAAAGGAAGAGGAGGGGGCGGGGGGGTGGTTTGGTTTTGAATTGGGTGTTGGTATCTTTTAACAATTTTAAATGCAAATGCCAACGATTATGCTAATTTCAAATAAAATAATTAATAATCCTCATAGTTTTACAATTTGATGCTTTAGAATACAAGACAAACTAAGATTGTAGGTGTATTAAGATGGATTAGCAAATGAAGTGGTGCACTATAAAACACAGTTCAACTGTTTGAGATTGCCTTAGGGGAGGGCTGAACTGATTGACTGAGCAATCGACTGGTACTTGTATGCATTTCCTAATTTTGCAAAATATCAAGTTTTGAGCTTTAAAATCTTAAGGGAATCGAATAGATATGCCCGAATATCTTTTAGAAAACCTTTGTAAGTATAAATCTATGAGATTAACTTGGTTTTCTTTGTCATCTAATTTTTTAAGAATTTTATTCACTTTAAAAACCAATTTAGATGAGTTATTTAGAAAGAAAGGTGGATTTTAAAGAATATGCATGCAATCCTAGTTAGTGCACCTCAGTATTACTTACATAGATTCTAAAAATTTGTCTTTGACTTTGATGGATGCTCTATGGTGCTGCATCTTGTTCTCATTAGTCCTTTTGATGGTGTAATATTTGTAAGACTAAAATAAAACACTTAATGCACAATTAGATCACATTTCTTTGTTTTTGTAATAATCAAAATCAACCTTGGGGACACAACTTGGGCTAACTGGGTGTAATTGGGGTCTGGGGTTTTTTTGTCTTTGTGTGAGGGATGTCTTGTCCTTCTTTGTAGCTGATTTTAATTCTTAATATATTCCTTTGTTTTTTATAAAAGAAGCTCATTGGCATAGAATGAATAGTAATGAAGGTGGGTGACTGATGACTGCTTGCATGGAAAATTTTGAGCTCCAAAAATGAAGTTACTGAAACAACTAATGCCATGGGGCTTGTTTAAGCCCAAAGAGAGCTTTCATAATTAGTAACCTCAATAGGATTTAAAGTTTAGTGTACCATGGTGGCCATTGCATTTGTATCTTTTGCTAGACTGTTTTTTTTTTTTGATAGGTAAAGGAAATTCATTAAAAGCCAAAGAGGCTAAAGAAAGAGTATACACGGGGAGTATACCAAGATACAAAGGAGCAAAAGACAAAAGGACAGACAAGCCTGACCCTTACTTGGTAGCTAACCAATCTACAAAATCTATCAAAGAGAAAGTGTGTTCCTTTATATACACCCTAGCCCAATTCACAAAAGTGTACAAAAAAATGGATTTAATTTCTTGGTCGTTCCTCTCAACATCGTCGAAGGCCCTCCTATTCCTTTCTTCCCAAATGGTTCACATCAAGCAGAGGGGGGCAACTCTCCAAGCTTTCTCCCTTTTCTTGCCCACAAAGGATCCATGCCATCCCAGGAGGTTTCTTTTCATAGAGGAGTGCATCACCCATTGCACCCTAAAAAGGGAGAAGATCAGAAGCCATAACAATCTGGCCTTCTCACAAAACAAAAGAAGGTGATCTGTGGTTTCCTCCTCTTTTTTACACAAAAAACACCTGTTGGGGATGCTCCAACCAAATCTCTTCAGGCGATCATTGGCGAGCAGCCTGCTCCAAGCCGCCTCCTAACCAAAGAAGCTAGCCCTAATTGGAACCCAAGCTGTGCAAATAGTTATAGCCGGGAAGGGGGGTCTAATGCCCCTTGAGAGTGAGCTATAAAAAGACTTGATTGAAAAGGTGTCCCATTCTTAGTTCTCTTTCCATCGGAGAAGTCATCCACACCTCTTCTAATGGTCAAAGGATGAAGCTTGCTTAACAAGCTTCCTACTTCTCCCACCTCCCAATCATTTAGGTGTCTATTAAAACGAAGCCCCCAACTACCCCCAACTCCATCTTCCTCTTAAGCCTCAGCAACCCAACCTTCTTTGTTGACGGATAGATTAAACAAATGGGGAAAGCATCTTCCAGAGATTGATTTTCACACCACAAGTCCTTCCAAAACTTCACTCTAGTGCCATCCCCTACGATGAAGCGGGAGTGAGATCGAAAGTTCTCCCAACCATTTCTGATGGCCTTCCAAACCCCCACCCCATAACGGTATCTTACACCTTTGGAGCACCATCCCCCCTCTTGAAGGTCGTACTTACTAGAGATAATTTGCTTCCATAGAGACTCATTCTCATTAGCAAATCTCCATAACCACTTCCCAAGTAGGGCCTTGTTAAATATAGCTAGATTGCGAATGCCCAAGCCTCCATCCTTTTTAGCGGCACAAATAACCTTCCAACTCACCAAGTGAGGTCTATTCTCTAAGGCGCCACCGCCCCATAAGAAATCCCTTTGGATCTTTTCAAGCCTTGCACACACCCTCTTGGGAATCACAAAGAGAGAAAGAAAGTAGGTTGGGAGGCTAGAGAGGGTGCTTTTTAACAAGGTAAGCTGACCACCTTTGGAGAGGTATTACCTTTTCCAAAGAGACAACCTTTTCCTGAATCTTTCTTCCACTACATCCCACACCCTAGTGGATTTGTAGGGGGCTCCAAGGGGAAGACCCAGGTAGGAGGTGGGTAAGCTCCGAATCTTGCATCCCAAGACCGAGGCGAGAGTCTCCATAGGAATGCCTTCCTCCACTAGGATGGCCTCAGTTTTGCACAGATTAACTTTTAATCTTGAAATCGCCTCAAACCACATGAAGGTCCAGCTAAGATATTATAACTGATCTGCATCGGCATCACAGAAAATCAAGGTGTCATCGGCAAACAAGAGATGGGACACGACCAGCCCCTCTCTTCCTCTTCTTCCCACTTTGAAGCCAGAAATAAAGCCCCCATTTCTTGCACTTGACAATAGTTGGCTTAGAGCTTCCATGGCAAAAAGGAAAAGATAGGGGGAAAGAAGGTCGCCCTGTATCAATCCCCTAGAGCTATGAAAGAAGCCCGAAGGGCTCCCATTGATGAGGATCGAGAAGGTAGCCGAAGAGCAGCACCATTTCATCCAATTAATCCATCTATGCCCAAATCCCATCTTGGACATCACATCCATAAGAAAGTCCCAATTGACATGGTTAAAAGCCTTCTCAATATCCATTTTAAGGAGGCCCGACGTGTTGTCTTTCAACCTAGAATCAAGGGCCTCGCTAGCAATTAGAACAATGTCCAGAATCTGTCTCCCATGGACGAAAGCTTGCTGAGAATCATAAATCACCTCCCCGATTACTAATTTCAGCCTATTAGCAAGGACTTTGGCAAGCAATTTGCACACACTCCCTACCAGGCTGATTGGTCTGAAGTTACTTAAGTCTTCGACCCCCTCTTTTTTAGGAATGAGCAAAAGGAACATGGAATTTAAGCTTCTCTGAAAGGTCCCATGGAGGTAAAACTCCCTAAAGAGTCCCAAAATCTATGATTTGACAACATCCCAACAAAACAACCAAAAGGCCATTGTGAAGCTGTCCGGGCCTGGGGCTTTGTCACCGTAGCAACTGTTCAGGGCTGTAAAAATTTCTTCCTCAGAAAACATAACTTCTAGGCTGTTGGCCAAGCCTTCTCCCAACTCCTTGAAGTTAAGGCCATTAATACTAGGCCTCCAATCCCTTGATTCTGAGAGGAGGGACTGGTAGGCTCTGTAAACACCTTCTTTTATTTCATCAATAGAAGAGAGAGACACCCCATTCACTCTAATTTTAGACAGAAAGTTCCTCCTTGCCCTAGCATTGACCATTTTGTGGAAATACTTGGTATTTTTATCACATTCTCTTAACCAGATTTCTCTTGACTTCTGTCTCCAAGAAGCTTCTTCCAGAAGAGCCCATTTCTTATAGTCTTCAAGAGCCAGATTTTTAGCCTCCACTTCTCTAGGAGTAAGAGAGTTCTCATTCTCCTTGGCCTCCCAACGCTGTAGGCGGGAGAAGGCCTCTGCTCTATTGAATGAGACATTGCCTACCACCTCCTTGTTCCAATTCTTCAAATCCTTCTTAAGCGCTTTGAGTTTCTCAGCAATGCAGTGGCTGCTATAACCTTCAACAAAATATCCATTCCACCAGCTTCTTACTAGGTCTTTGAAACCTTCTATTTTCAGCCACATATTTCCAAAATGGAAGGGGCTTTTGCCTGAAGAGAAGCCTCCAACTTCTAGAACTATGGGACTGTGATCAAAGACCAGACGAGGAAGAGCAGATTGTGTGATGGTAGAAAAGTGGTCCTCCCATTGGTCCGAAATCAGGAAGCGGTCCAATCTAGAAGCAGCTTGAAGTTCAAACCCTTATCCATGTGAAAGGACCTCCATGGGCTAGGTGGAAAATCCTCAGCCCTAAATCCCTATCACTTGAAAATCTCCCATTTCAGTTTGGGTTGCAGACCTAGGGAGCATTCCTTTCTTTCTCCTTTGGAATCTACAGCGTTGCAAAGTCCCCTCTATGCACCAAGGGTCTGCCTAGAGGTCACGGGATGGCTCTAGCTCCTCCCGAAAGATTCCTTCTCGCTGGCATCACTTGGCTCGTAGCACTCTTAGATTATAATCCAAGGACAAGCCATCAACACAGTTTCTAAATGAACAAGATGGTACCCCGCTTTCTACCTCCAAATTCTCCAAGACTCTAATCTATCCCAAAGAAGAAGGAGGCCTCCTGCCGCACCCCTAGCATCCAACTAAGCCCAATTAAGAAATCGTCCTCTCCACACTTTTTACATTTGCCAGAGACATTTTCTTTCCCTTCGTCCAAAAAGGCAAACAAATTTGGTTTTGGTTCCCTCAACACCCTTGATCAAGCTTTCTTTCTCAATATCATTAAGCCCTCGAACATTCCAACAGAGAATTTTAATTCTCATTAATCAACTGTAATCAAATCCCAGGAGCTCTGACCGGATTTTTAGTTATCCCTGATGTCCCCCATAACTAACAGAGCATTCCAATCTTTTTAACTCTCTTTCGAAGCGGGTGGTGCAAGATTTTTTCTTCTTCCATCTCTTGCAAAGGGTGCTACTTCCAATTCTCAGCTTCAGTTTCTTAAGCAAGGCCAGAATTTCGACTTCATGCCCTTCGACAGGCATTCCCAAGACTTTACTAAAGTGAAATAGTTTGGAAAGCTCCTCTTCTGACCATCCTTCTTCGCATAGGGGAACAAACGACAGATCTCTCTGCTTCGCCACGTCTTTTTCCAGATCAGGACTCAGTGCTTCAGTCAGAACCACTGTCGACCCATCTCTGAGCATCATGGACAGGGGATTCGGCGACACTTCCGCCTCCCTTGGCGTTGATTCCACCGGACCAGAGTAAGATCCCCTTTCCCTCTCAAACCCCGTATCCCAGAATGGAGTAAAAGAAGAAGATGACTCCCCTCTCGAGGAGATTGGAGGTGAAGAGAGCTTACCTTGAGGATTGTGTGCTTCGACGGGGGGGATGCTCAGTTATAGGCGGCGACGCTTCCATCTGAGGGGTCCCAGCAGAGGCAGGAGTCGGAGCGGGGGTTCCTTTCCTCAGGCATGGCGAGCATTTAGGGCTTCCTTGCCCTAAGTCGCTGGAAGGGGCAGGGGCGATGGGCTTAAATGGGTTCCCCAGTGTGGCGGCGTGGGCCTTCCCCAGCCCAGGCCCAAAGTTATTAACACAGGCCAAGCCCGAATGGGCCTTGGCATCCAAACATTGGCTCATCTCCACTTCGCAGGCATGGGAAAGGGGGGCAGCAGCAACAGTCTTGTCCGAGGCAGGGGCACCACTCCCCAAGACCCGTGGGGGCAGCTTTTCAGGCTGCGGAGAGGCTGAGGAAGAGGGCAGGGTACCCACGCTCCCCTCAGCGCGTGAAGGGGCCACCCTCTTCTTCCCTAAGCTTCCATGCACCGAGCCCGTGGGAGGGGAGCATAGTGGAGATGCAGGGCTCTTCTTCCCACCAGAGTTGCAGAGCGAAACAAGAGGGACTAGCAACCACCTGCAGCGAACTTGGGTGCTGCCAATGACTATTATCATTTCCCCACAAGACCCCTTGTTTAAAGATA
>JBAPGN010001971.1:0-14645 GCA_037355405.1 Vitis amurensis | reverse complement strand
TTTTGTCTAAATAAAAAAGGTTAGAATATTTGTTTTTTTCTAAATGTTAAAAGTGAACCACCATAATTAAAATGAATTTGTTGGGTTTTTTTTTTTTTTTTTTACTTCTTGATACTTAATAGTAATAAAATATTAGAAATAAATAAATAACTTAATGCTTACTAATATTAAGCACTATTTACTCTTAAGTTTATTTAAAATTAATTAAAAAAAACAAACACCACCTAAATTTACGATGATCAACAATCTAGCTTTTTTATTTTATTATTATTAGCTATTAATTCATTAGCTATTAGTGGTAGTTGGAGACGAAAAATTAGCTCCATTAGCTTTATATGTTTGGAAACATGTTTACTCTTCAATAGATTTATGTGAGTTAGAGTTAAAAAAAGTACAAGACAAGGAGAAGAAAGGAGCACAGGCACACAACATGATTAAGGTGCATAAATCTAAAATGTTGAGCCGGGGCCATAGAGAGGAGCAGTGGAACTCGTAATAAATTTGACTAAGTGGGAAACAAGCTGTGTGGATAAAAAGAGAGCTTGAGTTGAATCCACACCGAGAATGAGAAGTAATGTTAGAGCTAATTACTCAATTTTCCATTTTGTGGGTCCTTACTATAGGAATCAAAAATCGTATTTTCCTCATATACAGTGTTAAGTCACATATACATAAAAAAGAAATGTAAATAAATTAAATGTGATATATAAGTACACTAATATGTAAACATTATTTTCCATTGATTTATTATGAAATCTAATCAAATGCCAAGAAAGTAATGATGGGAGCACATTTACAAGAAAGTATTTTATACGAGTGCCTTGTACAATACAATTAATACAAATGCCTAGTAAATAAGTAGGAAAGTGAATAAGTTGAATGTAATATGGGTGCAAATGCGCAAACATTGTTCTCCATTGATTCATTATAAAATCTAGTCAAATACCAAAAAGGAAATGATCAAGAGATATTCACAATAAGGTACCTTATATAAGTGCATTGTGCACATAGGACGAATGACTTGTATATAACATGTAAATATGAGTAAACAAAAAGTGATATAAGTACAAGTATGTAAACAATGTTTTTTTAGTAATTTAGTGTGAAATTCAAGCAACTTTAATGACAGAAAGAGTATAAGGGGATTTATAATAAGGTGCTTTGTATAGGTCTTGTACCATCGATATAAATGCCTTATACAATTGGTATAAATATTTTGAATATGAGTAAGAAATGTGAAAAAATTAAATGTGACATAGGAGCAAATATTTAACATTCTTTTGCTAAGAACCTCGGATTTCTCCGTTCCCTGTCCTTGCATCTCATGTGCATCATCTATTCCTATGCATATATAAATCTATCATAGCATAACAAAATGATAATAAAAATCATTATTAACTATAAATCTAGATATCACTATCGGAAACTCATCCCAACGACTAAGACAAGTCATCTCTCCAATTAGGAGGTAGGTGAATTACAATTTCTGCTGAATTGTCAAATTTATGAATTGATTGTGAACAACTTATCTACTTACAAGGAACTCTTGACTTGTATCTTTTGTATAGCTTTTAATGCACTCAAGTTTAACAATTATATAACTAGTTTGTATAATTAGTCTTACACATAAATAGGAAATTTTGAATGAATTAAATGTGGCATGATTAAAAGTGCACAAATATTATTTTCCTTTGATCTATTGTGAAACCTAATCAAACACCGAAAAGAAAAGGAGCAGAAGATATTCACATTAGCATGCCTTGTATAAAACTCATACCATCGGCATAACTGTCTTATACAACAAGTACAAATACTTTGCATCTAATGGTCTCTACAAAAATTTTAAGCATTATTGTGAAATTTTAAAAGTAGTTAATAATATTCATGTTTCATTTAATGAATTAAGTAATTTCATATATTAGTTGCAAATCAAATTTAAAAAACACACACACACAAAAGAACAAAAAGAAAAAACATTGGTAAACAAAAAAAGTTTAATACTCTATAATAAAAAATTATTAAAAAAAAACATTTAATGTAATTTTTCAAAAGAATGAAAATAATAGTAGGAAATCTCATCAGATGTATATACAATCTTAGTATTTGTTCATTCCTATTATTATTATTATTATTTTGCAAAAAATGACTTTTTAAAAGTTTTCAAAGAATTCAATAATTTTTCTAATAAATTTTGAAATTATTTCACATACCTAAATATAAAATAGTTGAAAATGATATTTTTATTTAAAAACATTTATCATAAAGGTAATAAGACCAACACAAATTCACTAAATCTCAGTAAAATATATAGATAGTAGAGTTTGATTATGTTTATTTAGAACTTTAAAATATTTTAAACTAAACTATGATTTGATTTTGATAATTAAAAATACAGAAATTTTAATTAACGCAATTATGTACTAAATTTATAAAAATTACAATAGTATGTTAAATTAAAAGAGTTAGTATTAATTAAATTTTAAAATTCAAAATTAAAATTTTAACAATTAAAAACATGAAAATACTCAAGAATATTTAATTGAAAAAGTAAATTTAAGATAAAAAATTCAAGACGAATAAATAAAAATATGAATATGTAAATAGAATTTTGTGAAATTTTTATATTTTTTAGTTATTGGAAATCCATAATGATTAAGTATTATGATATTAAATATAAGTATGAATCAGGTTGTATTAAAAATACATTTTTTAGCATTTTGAATTTAGAGAGGTAGAATTTTTATATTTTTTAATTTTAATAAAATTATAAATTTGTCTAATCATTTAAAAAAAAAACAAGATTGGAGCATGTGCCGCCTTTAGTTTAGGAGTTAATCATGCAAATTGTGGTGGGATCAATAATAGTTTGAACAAAGAATGGTTTCACAAAAGGAATTTTATCCATATACCTCTTGTGGAATTTCCACACTGCAAGTTACGATAATAATATATTTGGACAAATTACTCTATCGTCCTACCACCCCTAAACCAGCAATTGTGCTAATTATTTAAATTAGTATACAAAACGATAGTATAGTGGTTATGTTTTGTTTCCAAGTGATAAATATACGGGCTTGTTTGCAGGTTGGCTAAATATATGGTTACTATTGATTTTTTTTCTTTATATTTTATTTTATTTTATTTATTTTTTGTAAGGATTTGTGTTATCTAATGTTAGGTTATACAACTTTAACTATGTAAACATCCAAAGAGAGGGGTCAATTGATGTTAATCATTTTAACAAACTTAATAAAATAAATCTGTGACGAACTCAAGAAATAATAAAGTAATAAGTAATTTAGAGAATGAAATCTAAAGTTATCTAATGTTAGGTTTTACTACTTTAACTTATGTAAACATCCAAAAGAGAGGGGTGAATTGGATGTTAATCCATGTTTAAAAAAACTTTTATAAAATAAATGTGACAACTCACAGAATAATATAAAGTATAAGTAATTTAGAGAAGAAATCTAAAGAGAGAAAGATAGAGAGATACAAATTCAATTTATAATTTGGTCTCAAAAAGCAACCGACCTGGGTCTTTCTATTTATAGGTTAAAAAAAATGATCAATCATACTTTCTCTACCTTTCAATTCCCAAGATTAAGGTATTCCGAATAATGATGTTACTAATTACGACACATTCTTTGCATCAACCAAAGCTCTTTCATAATATTTCTTTTTACGGACTTGGATTTTTAATAGTTTAACCAATGGTACTTTCACATTACTAGGAAAGTTCTCTCTACAAACAAGTACCTCCTACCCCTCAATAACTCTCTCAAGTAACAAATAGAAAATAGTATGAACAATGAAAACATAATCTCTTCAATAGATAAACGTGCAACTTTTAATATGTTAAAGAAATAAAGATACACACACTCTTTAAATGTGAATGGACATAGCTTGAATTTACTCAACCTTTGGAGATAATAATTACAAGATAGCTATTGACGATAGTAGCATAAAATATGATTTATAATGTTATCCCTATGTTCATGTTTGTATAAAAATTGTTAATAATATAATTTGTGCAGAACTCCTCATAAGTATTTCTCTTATTCCTTACGTTTCTTTAGCATTCTCATAGGAGTGAACTAATTAGTTAGATGTTGCCCCCCTAGCATACATATATCGCCTAAGCATCTATAAATTATTTGTAGTGGTTGATCTAAAAATATCCATATCAAAAAAACCTGGATTATTAATCTTGATAAATCTAAAAGGTCTACTATCGGAAAACTCATCCAAAGTATTACCAAGGGCCAATTGTCACCCTCAAATTTTACAAATTATAGGAGGGGGGGGTTTTGATGGGAAATTTACCCTCCCCAATTTTCTAGATTTTGTGAATTATTCAAAAATTTGCATGAACTACTATGAGTAAACTTATCTACTTTAACTGTACTCTGACTAGGTTGCACTCCTCTGTGCAACTCCTAATGCACCCTAAGTCTAGTATGTTATACAACTAGTTTAACTGTCTTTCATGTATCTATGAATCATTTAATTAAGTTTTATTCCATAATTAGTTTCTTTAAAAGTGTGTTGTCATTTTGTAATTATGTGAATTTAGCGAACTATTTTTTAAGGAGTGTTGAAAAGAGCTTATAGGGTATGTATTGTTTCGACGATTACAAAAAAATTAGCAAACGTCATCAAAATAGTGGACAGTTCTTCTTCGCTTGAAGCAGACACGTGGTTAGATGCTTAGAACGGCAAATTTCCATAATTGTTGTATGTTTTGGTATTTGTTCACTATGGTTCTTTTTTCTCCTTTTAGGAATAAATAAAATATCTAAATTTTTCTTGGAGAAGACAAGTGGAATCTCTTCCTCACATGATTCAATGAAATATTTTGAAACTTTATCGAAATAATAGATTTATATATCAATCAAGTTATTGTAAAGTTAGGGATGAATAATACACATGAATTAGCTGTAGAATTTGAAGATGTACAATAGGTATATGTTAGGTTGTATCAAAAGGATTTGGACAAACCACAACAAAACTAGAGTTAGAAATAAAATAAAATTATTCATGATCATTAAAAGTTCAACTTTTTATGAATTAAGATGAAGTATTGGTCTTATTATAGACACAATATTTTCTTCTAATTTATGCATAATTAATAATATAAAAAAGTTACCCTTATCATTCCGTTATAATATTTGGTTTATGATACTAGGTGAAAAATTCATCCTAATTTTTATTACTGATATATGAATACCCTCACATTCTCATGCCTGATTAATAAGAAATTTTCTTCTTTTTGAGTATTAGGTTATTCTTAACATATTAGAATTAGCAATTAGTTAAAAAAAAATTCTATGAGAATCTAGATATGTGGTAGCATTAGCATCAATCCCTTAAATAAGCTTTTATTGCGTCCGCGTAACTAGTAATATTGCAATCACTAATGTTAAGCAGAAGAGCCTACAGTTACTTAACCGAATTTAATCAATTCTCTATTATCAATAAAGGTATTGTTTATTTTTTAAACTTTTTGTTAAAAAACTTGCTGTCAGATTTAGATAATTGTATTTTTTCCTTTTTTTTTTTTTTGCTTATTACTATTTCTTTTAAAAAAAAATGTCTCCACTAAATGTGATAAATATAGATTAAATTATTTGTTTTTTTCTAAATTTAAAATGTTGAACGTTACCAAATTAATATTGGATGAATTTTCGTTTGTCTTGCGTATTTTTTTTCTTTTACTTACTTGATACTTAATAGAAAATAAATATTAAAAACACAAAACAACTTAATACTTATAAATCGTACATCATTAAGCATTATTACTCTTTAATTTTATTGTTAGATTTAAAAGCCCAATAAAAAATAAATAACCACCTAAGTTTACATAATGTCTATATGTATTGATAAATACATATCTAAATTTGCTTCTTAGAGGGATCGTTAGTGATTTATATATAGTATTAGCTATTTAATTCAACATGAAGTTGGTTAGGTGGAGAGATAAATAACTCCTATTAACTTCCTATAGAGTGTGTGGAAACATGTTTTCCCTTCAAGAGACATTATCATTATTGAGTTGGATACAAAAAGACAAGGACAGATATAATAAATGAAGAAAGGAAATGAGCAACATGGAGCCAGAGAACATGGCATTTGAAGGGGTAGTTAATATCTAATTACCAATTTGACTAAGTGGGAAACAAACTAATGTGATAAAAGGAGCTTGATGTGTATCCACGCCAAAGAATGAGAAGATCATCAGTTGGAGAGAGAAGCTAGATTACTCGAAGAATTTCTCGAGTTTTTAATTCGACGTTATAATACCCAGAAAGTGTAGTTTGATTCTCGCATAACAATTGTTAGGTTATACATAAAACAATAAATGTAAATAATGTAAATGTGATTTACATAAGTTACGCGCAAAGTATTAAAGACGTTGGTCCATGCGTTTATTGATGAAATCTAACAAAGCAAGGAAAAAGAAATGAATGAAAGTAAAGTTTATAGTGCGATCTCGCTGGAACCTTGCCCGTTTGCCTTTTGGGCTTCGTGCATGGTTCCATAATGACGAGCTCGATTTTTATTTGAATGGGACCAAGACCAAAGAAAAATATTATACTTTATTAAGAAATAAACTTGAGTCGGCCACTTATTTTTGTTTTATTTTTAATCATCGGCGTAACCAAAATAAGTATAATAGAACCTAAGTGTGACTCTTCATTTTAATTTGGAACATAGGTTGGTCTCGCGAAAAACCGATGTGTTTTCGGAGTTCGACGATTTTAAAACGCGGGGTCGATGTTACTTCGTTCGTGAAGGTGCCTGGTCCAGTGTCGCTTGGCACCCCTCTTACTACGTAGTCCCTAAAAATGGTCCTTGTCTATTCAAGATTGAAACAGAGTGTTGGCAATTTTATTGATAAATGTGGCTTTTCTAATTACATCACTGAAAACCCAGATCATACCCACTTATTCATTAGAAATTAGAGACAATAAAGAACAAAAAACATGGAGATAATATTGGGTGCAGAGTGAGAACGGGTAACGTTACCTTGGCATCTGAGCGAGGTAATGAGTCTCACTTAGCCATCATAAACAGGATAGTGCGCCATAAACAAATACTATAATAATTAAACTCGCATTATGGCTGCTCAAAGATACTCAAACAAAACAAACCAATATTCATTAGTAACAATCAGTTAAGCACGCAACTCTCATATGAAGGAGGCTCACATCCACCAAAGGCCCCAGTTCTGCTATTATGCATTGAAACCTAACTTAACCACATAATCACAAAGTGTTACATCGTTACGTAGTATTTTGCGGCATTATGAAAATTCATTCCACTTATTAAAATCAAGAGGAACAGTAAGATTATTTTGCATGTCACGGAGTGAAATTAAATTTATTGATATGTGTAAACTAGATTTTTGAAATTATTTGAAAATGTGGAGTCATATGGGATTCAATATTTAGAGTTCTTTGGAAATTTTGGAAAATTACTCTTGAGAAGAATTGAATGGTTGCTAATTTGCAATGAGGAAAAAGCCAAAAAATAAATGAGTAGAAAGATTCCAAAACAGAGTAAATTACGCAAACATAGGTTCAACAAAAACAACCAAAGAAAGTCTCTTGATGTTTAAAGTTAAACTCAATTAGACAATTGTCAATAGGTTTTCAGCAGAAATAAATAGAATCTTATGAGCATAATAAGAAAAACTGTCAAGCTCAGGGCGACCTTACCTGGAAGTCCACAGCGAAAAACCTCTTATTTCCTTCTCTACTCGTTTTGAATTGTCTCACTAAAATCGACATTTCCTACTAATCTCGTTTCTCCTTAAATCTATGGTACATTATTAAGGCTCCCTTAACTGGTTTGTCTCGTTAAGCTCTCTCAAATTTTCCTTTCCCGAAGCCCCTGACTTCGTTCCCCTCATCTCTACCTTAACTGCTACCAGTCTCATCCATCATCTCTTTGGGTCACGATGTATCTCTCTCTTCAACCCTCTCAGAAGGTGCAAGCCACCATGGAAAGTTAGGTGTTAGGGTGATATGCCACGTGATGGTCAAAGGTCATGTGCAACTCGCCCCCTAGAAAGAGAAGAAAAGGGGTCCACCCCACGCGTTCAAAAATGAGTAATATTTTCAATTCCCTGAGAGTCATGAGTGCTGGAGTCGTTGATTCAAATCCCAGTGCCTCAAAGAGAAGTCAGGTACTAAGTAAAAATGATGTTCACATGCTTCGGATAGAGTGTCACTTTTCGCTCGTAAGAGAATATGAACATACGAGTGAAAAAGAAAGTGATGAAATAGTGAGATGCGACAATGCCATGGAATGTGTGAACTTTAGAGGAAGAAGAAAAAACACGCCCTAAGGGCACCAAGTAGAAGCACGAACTCACCTCAAACAAGAGAAATGGAAGATGTGTTCTGTGTTTTTCTCTACACTTAGAGGAGTAAGGTGAGGGAAATCAACTTGCTCTCAATAGTCGCCTCAATATAATGCTGCGCTATGGAAATCGTTGAAGATTAACAATCCTTCTTAAAATGTCCTCCAAGTGAAGCTCGAATAATTATCAATGTCAAATATGTTCCACCATTTGAAGTAAGATCTTCGAAGCCACACCTTAGGAGTAGTTTGCATAAAAGAATGCACCTGCTACAAAATGGAACGCCTCGCAAATCATGAGATGTTGAACAGACATGGGACCACATAATTGTGCCTGTGTTGTTTTCTCGTCAAAGGACCATGATGCAGTCAGAGCGATTGTCGTGAATGACTAAAAGACTATCTCATGTGCAATGCTGAAGAGGAATCGTGAAGAGAGCAATGATGATATGCGGGCTAGATTAGGTTGGAACAAGGGAAATCTCGAAGACCAGATACCCGATGCGTTCAGAGTAACAAGGTCTGGCCAAGGAAAAGATGATAGGAGAGTGGATGCCAAACCCATGAAGGGCGAAGGATTGAGTGTATGCCAGTGATATGAATGTCAAGGACTGTGGACTAATCTATAATATATCAATACTGAGGAGGCAGAAATGACATGGCCGTGATAACGTCACCAAGAACACTGTCATGGAAAAAGGCTCTATGCGTACTCGAAAGCTGCCTGACAGCTCTGATATATTGTTGTAGAAATTGAACATACTATAGAATGCATCGCCAAAGTGTGGGATGAAGAGGTAACATGTGCAATAAGATTGTGTTGGTAAGTGTTTGGATCAATATTCCCCCACAAGCTTAGTCAATGTTCCTTCTGGAATTAAATATCCATTTTTCAATATTTTTGACAGGATTTGCAGAGAATGTTGACCATGAGATGAGATGGAAATGGCTCTGAACACCGAAACTAAGAAAGATGGTGGCTCAAAATGCATGAGATGGGTATGAAAAAAGGCTCTGAATGCCAAAATGGAGGATGAAAATGTGACTCAAAAGGCCTGAAGGAGTACACCCAATTGGTACTAACACAAAAATAGAGAGAGAAAAATGTGATGGATATGAGATGTCGAACGGAAAAATAGACATGGGACCCTTGAGTATCGAACGAAATTTGCTCGAAATGCCAATAAAGAATCCACTCTGAACATCAAACCTGAAAGTATGGCTTGTGAAACGACAAACCTTGTATGAATTGGCTCTGAACACCAAACATGGAATGATTGCTCTTGGGTGCGCAGAGTCAAGAGAATTAGAACATACATGTATTGACTGAGGAAGTGCCAAACAGAAATGACAAATAGACACGAGCGATAAATTGACATGAACGCCAAAATGAAAATGCAACTCCGAACGCCAAACCAAAGAGGAACAAAGGCTCTGAACCCTAAGCTAAAGATAAACGATGGCTCTGAACGCCAAACAGCAAAGGTGATCTAGATGTCGTATAACTCCGAGGTAATAACAACGGCTTCTTAACACCAAGCCAAATAAATTGAACAGAGAAAACGTTTGGACAGTGTGCGATTACAGCTGACGCCAAACATTTAAAATGAATAACGACCTGGCAATCCTGAACGTCAGAAGTTGACATGACATTGTTGTGCAATCTAAACACTCAAACAAATGATTGCATAGATGATCAACAGCTCTAAACGGCCTCAAGAACATGATTAAAGGTGCGATGATGGCTTGCTCTTGGATGGAAATAGGAAAGTGGCTGTTTCGTGATCTGAACGCCAAACTGAGAATGATCAATGGTATGCTCGCAACGCCAATGTGAAAACATGCTACTAGATTATATTCGCAACATCTGAAAGAGTGGATAGAGAAGAGTGCAATACTAGAGGTTTCCTGATTGCAACATGAAGCCAGTACTGCCAAAAACCCAAGGTAAAGATTCGTGCGTGTTTGTGGTGTTATGTCTAGATGAGTATGCAGACTACTGAACGGAGGACTGGAGGACTAAAGGTGTCGCGTGCTCTCAAAACGATCGTATAAATATCATTGGAGGTGTCGTCTGCTAAGGCCTTCAACTCTAAGAGCACGACCAACATTGTGATAACAGTCAGATGAACAACGACTCTAAACACCAAATGGGAAAACCGATCAGTGCTAGAATAGGCTCTGGACGTAGAAATGGTAATTCGCAATGTACACAACTCGTATGCGCTCTTGTATCTGTCTTTACTGTATTAAGGTAAAGAATGTTGGAACATACTAAATGTCGAATGAAAAAATGCGGGTTTCTGATCATGCCAAACTGGAAGATGTGGCTCTGAATATGAAACTATAATGAAATACCGTCTTTGAACGCCAATATTTTTATAGCGCAAAAATCAAAACCACAGCTGGCTCTGTTTTCTTTGAAAACAAGATCTGCCTGAAACCTATAGACAAAAATGTGATGATATTAGAGCTAGTATACCACCGCAAAATGAAGAACGGGCTTTGAACGCTAAGAGGGCGTTTGGCTAGAACGAGACTTCACAGATTCCAGGAGCCAAGAGCTCGGTCCTAGTCGCAAGCTTAAGTGTGGAATAGATATAGATGGAAAGATTTTAGTCGAGACTCTAAACACCAGAATCTAGAAAAGATTGGTGTCTCAAAAAATGCCAAAATGAAATATAGCTCTGAAAACCAAACTTGAAAAGAGGTTAGGTGCGTGGTTTAAAGGAAGTCTCTGGCTCTAATGCCAAATGAAAAATGATATGATGACCACCAAGGCAAATAAAGCATTGCAAAATATGTACACAAGAATAGACAGACATGACAGATACGCAAGTAGGACTATGAACGCCAAACTATACTCGAATAAGAGATGGTGATGGACGCTAATAGAAGCCCCTGAAACGCGAAATTTATCGATGTAACGACGTTCAGCTCAGCTCTCCATAAACTGTGTAGATGCATATAGCTTGCTGCTAATTCAGACGCGACCTCCATGGAATCCAATTGAACGCTCGCGACTATTAACTAACTAGATGTAACTTTTATGACTGTCAAACTAAGAGGATATATGAGATGGACACGTTTGCATAATATCATGTGTCAACACAAGCAACGTTTATTCTACGCAGAGGACTATAGTGGATGTCATCTCTGAACGCTACCGGCTGAAAATGGACGACTCTGATTATCGTGCATTTATTTTGAGTAATTAACTGTTGATGGGCGGCCTTGAACGCCAACTGGCAAGGAAATGATGATAAGAGGTACTTATAGTCTCGCCCCAGGTATGTATGTAGTGTATTGATTGGTTTAAATCCACTGTATATATGATTAGCATGCACTGCTTCATACGAACTCATTCCATCCTTTGAGAGCAAACATTGAGATTCTAAAAGTAGTTCTGACAAACTTCTTAGTTTCATCATAAAACTTGCATAAGAAGAAGAATCAATCGAAAGGATTCTATACATGCCAATAGTACGTGTCACGTCTCAATATGAGCTTGACATTCGATAGACTACTATCAAAGGCAATACAATCGTAGAGTCTCTCACACATAAACCAAGTTCCGACTAAAATCCAGTGTAAGCGATGGTCTTTTGATGAGAGATGCGAGGTCTACTACTATAAGATTCCTAACTTTTCGAAATAAATCAGGCCTTGGATCGTTAACTGCTGAAAATTGCTCTATATGTAGTTCAGTGTATCCATCATCATCCTCTCAAATGAATATCAATAGAGGGAGCCTCAAGAAATATCCTCTAGTCATGCATAGGGGAGAGTATTTTGGTTAAAATATCTTTTTCAGACAGATTCTCTGACAACACGATCTCTAGTCCATAAATACAATCCTCATGATAGTGGGTCAAAAATTCGACTTTATACCTGGATTATCAATCTGACCATGCTCTACAACGAATCTGAGAAGCTCAGCCAGTGAATAACTTGGATTGGTTGTCTTCAGGAAAGAATTGTTTCTCAATGCTAGTTATTTTTCCATTGTCCCCAAGCCTAATGTCTTATCGGTCACCTCGAAAAAAACTATCTCCATAGAGATCCTGACTCAACAACAAGCTGAACGTCATGCCTCCACTGAAAATATTCGATCCTGCTCGAAGCAAGTACACGATGGAGGAGCAGAACCGTTGGAATTTTGTTCGACAGTAAAGCAAAACAATATCTCTCGGCTAGAGTAATGTTTCGTGAATAAACGTTTGTTACAAGAAGCATTATGACAGTGCCAGGTGGAACGAATTCATCGCATCATTGAACTGAAACTAGACAATTAGCTTAACTAAATGAGGGGGAATATTCCAGTTAGAAATATAGGAAAACAGGTAAGGTATTCAATAGAATATGATAAAGTATCACAACGTACACTTTGCTTGTAACTCACTCTTCAGACTGTCATCATTCATTAAACATTCACTATATCGGAGGATTCCCTAGGCTATCGACAGGCCCTAAGAGATCTGAAGCATGCTCACGTGCGCATGCTTAGATCCATGGAAAGTGCCAAGCGCTATCGGTGGGAACCTAATGCGTCCTGGCGTAATCCACTCCGTGTAAATGCCACAGCTATAGGTGCTAGACGTCTGCAGTAAACAACAGTAGTATCTGATACCTCGCACTTGATAAGTGAGACCTAGGCTCTCTCAATTAGTGAGTTAGAATTACAGGAAACATAATGGAAACATACGGAATGCCATATCTAATCAATCTCTGCAGCTAATATCTCTAGCTTAGAGGCGACTGATCATCGCGCAAAATTCTAGATATCATGTCGTCCGCGGATCTACAAAATCTCGACCGAAAATGGAAATTATGCCCCAGTATGGCATCATACAAATGATGTGAAGATGTCACATGCAATAACTCAAAACCAAAGGATAAGTGAGGTGACCTCAGTTAGGTCATACTCAATCAGGTCCAGAACCATGCAAAATCCTAGTCTATCACATCCATATTCCGTTTTGCATCTGTCCCATCAGTTCGCACAGTATCTCTAAAGATAGGTTTCATCTCTCGGAAGGGAAAGCATTATAGACCACTCCTATACCAGTGGGCGCCTGAGAATAGTGCGCGAGCCATCTTAAATTGGCGTTTGGCTCCCAATAGCTAGGACCAAGCTCGCGGAACCCGAGGAATCATGCCGGTACCACACAACAACCACATACTACGCATATCATAGATCATCGTCTCGATCTTTGACTTATCCTAGGCTACAATCTAGCAAGTGTGATAGTTAGGTATAGCGTTAAGCTATACTCTCCTCTTCCCATTACGATTTTGTAAAATCACACTCATCACGGACGGAAAATAGGATAGCACTCTAGTGAATGATGGTGCTTCGAATGTACGGTAAATAGGAAAGTAGCCGCATGCTACACTGAAATACATCTCGGCCCCGAATATGTGACTCTGTTGATCCAAATCAAATCCCAAACATCAGCAAGTATTCTCGGAATATTGAAGCATGAAGGCCAACCAATCCCAAAAAACGAGGACTGGCCTAAATGGATCCAAAGGGAGAATATTGACCACCAAGGTCGTTGGGAATATTCATGATAAGGTAACGAACATGTCAATTACGTTTTCCTAGTGAAGCATTCCAGTAAGTGATGTATAGACTCGTATTAGCAACCATGAGGATCCATAAAGTCGTTGTGTAAATGAAATGGAATATGCCCTTCTATTTTTCTTCTAACCTTTTTCATCATTTTAAGTCCATTGTAAGGTACGTAGTCCGAGTGTTGAGACCTCGCATCCCACGGTACGATAGGTAAAAAAAATCGAGTAACATGGACAACACACCATCTTCCATCTGTCAGTCAAACGCACATGATGGCCCTCACTTGGTATACACCTAGGAATCTATTCGCCTTGAAAATATACTATGATACACTCTCTGATATCATCATGTGTAGAGAGCTGCAATCTGCCAGCAAAAAATACAGCCCAACGCAAAGCAACATTACAGTCTCGATATAAGGTCTTGATTAAATAATCACTCTAGCTCAAACGGAACCAGACTCTCAAAACACTTGGTCCAAGGTACCGAGCTTGTCTCATAGACAGTCTGTACATATTCCTGATCCATGCTATCGTGACAGTGCGTCCTTAGGACAGATTGCGAAAAATCCATCCCACACAACACAACCCATCCGGGCCTTGTTGAAACGTTTATCCCTACTCTACACACGTAAGCTTATGCATTCTGGTCTGATGATAGTTTAAGTCGATATAGGAGAGTACAATCAATTGAATGGCCT
>JBAPGN010001970.1:0-14414 GCA_037355405.1 Vitis amurensis | reverse complement strand
TGCAAACCATCAGCAATTCCGAGCAAAGTTAACACTCCAAGGTCTAGATCCAGCATTTAGCAACCTTGTCAAGCATACCTTCTCCCACTAGCCTCTATTGTTTGGCGAATTTACCTGTATTTAAATTGACATTTCAAAACCATTATTCAACTAAACACTCTCAACTTTGAAAAATTCATCTTTAGACTTTCTCTAGGGCCAATAAAATCCGGATTTCAACACCCTTTTGGCTGCCATTTTCTTCGGCACGCGACGGTTTTCACTATTTTATGTTGATTTATCAACTGACTTTTCTCGATTTTTTTTACTAAGCCAATGACAAACTTCATGATTCCCAAGCAATGGAATTTTATGGACATCAAACGATGCGGGAATTGATTAGGCTTTGGTGGGGCCCGACATTCATGATACTCACTTCAATACTGTTTGCTTGATATATTGATTTTTGATTCTGCTTGACAATATTCATGAATCTGCTTTATATTCATTGTTGAGATACTCTTGTTTCCCATAGAGATGTGGATGCTTGCTAATCAGGTACGCCTTTTCTACCCTAGAACCCCAAAATTCTATGAATGTGTATGTTCTCATGAGACACAACCATGTTTGATGCCATAATTGATTGCCTTGATGCTTGTTTGATCACGTCTTTGATGAGAATTACGATTACTATTGTCATATTCTAACTAACCTTCATGATTTTTATATGGGCGCTTTGGAAGAAGACCGTCCAGTATGCACCCTAACTTTTTCTTATTATGGCCAATTTGATCCTTTGCATGTTTATTTTTGAAGATCACCTTAAGTCATATCTAGGTATCCCAATTAGATCAATATAAGATGCCACCATTGCGCCGCCAAATTTAGTTTAGTAGAGACCTCTAAGGTTTAGAGGCGTGCTACCTCCTAGAAGCCACCTTCCAAATAAGTAACCTGAATCTCGGACCTAGACTCGGGTTTTTTAAAGACATGTTTTTCCAAAACTTATGAGTCACCTTTTTAGGGTTTTCTTTCTTTGTTTTCATTTTCCCTTGTAAAAATAAAATAAAATAGGTGGCGAACTCCAACTTTCCTAAAATTAATTTTTTCACAAATAAAAAGCCGAGTGCTCACCGATAGATCGAGTGGGGCGCACGTGAAAAAATACGGGTCCACACCTCAGATCCAATACAGTAGCAGTGAGTCACGAATGGCATAGTACAAGCTTAAGCTTTTCAATATGTATAACACCGAATATCAGTTTTGTCTTTGTATGGGATTGATACTTGGAGCATGTATACGGTTTTGATTATGTTGGCATTGTGTATTCATAAATGATGGGATGGTGATCTATTTTGATTAGTCTGTCTTGCATCTCCAATGATGGTTGAAGGGTTTCGGTTTTAATTGGATCGCACTTCTTTATTAGTTAAATTTGTTAAATCCCAATGCATTGAACGTAAAGTAATCACCTAATTCGATATGCAATATCTTTATCTACTGTATGAGGCTATTCCAGAATTGGGGTTATTTGACTTGCAATGAAATCTCAGTTATAAGAATGATACAAGTGTAGAGAAACATTGAACTTAGTTTTCTTGAAAGAAATGGCTTTCATTGATTTTCAGAGTTAATTGTTGTATTTTGGATTCTTTTCTTGATCGTAACTTTTCCCCTATTCTTTGAAAATGTGTACACATTTCAGCTGGAGCTTCTTCTATTTTGGATTCCGGCCTGAATCTTTCCCATGTCTTTTATTTTTTTATATTCTCTTTTCTAACATATATATAAAAGAATTTAAAGGAAAACAATACAGACAGAAGCAAAAATATGGTGGTGATCTCCTTTTGTAGGGTGTTTGATTGGTGTGTTTCTTGTTAATTGCTTATATTGGGGAAATGAGAACTGTCAAGTTTCTCCAAGAGAAGGGACTTCTGATTTACTACCAAAAAGTTTGCGTTATTTTGTAGACTATATAATGGTTATTATAGCACCTTTGAGTAGTAATCTATTGCTTTACCCATTAATTCCATTAGAGGTCCTATGAGTTTAATTGGTTACCATTTTTGATGGCACAGTTACATGTTTTTCTATCAGCTTAATCGAATCAATTCAAGCATGCCAATGAGGAGGAGCTACACGTTGGACAAGTGTATGGCAAAGCTTTTTGGAAGCTCAAATTCAATGAAGAACCAAGCTTTGGAGCTCCATAGCCCTTTGCCAAAGTCGTTCAAAGTATGCAAGGAAAGAACAATGGAGAAGAAGAAAACAGAGGACAGCAGCTTCAGTCTTCTTTCACACTTTTGGAGCACTTTCCGAAGTCCATTTTTTACATACTATATACCATTTCAAAGCTCTGGAAGTCAAGAATCCAACACTTCAAACTGTGTACGATTTGGAGCTGAAATGAGGAAGATATGGCCTTCGGAAGCCAACTGCTTCAGGTTATGCGAAAATTTCGCATAATACAAGGTGTTATGCGAAATTCGCATAACACCTTCAAAATTCGCATAACCCATGCGTGTTGCGAATTTTGCTCTGTTTTTGCCGACTCCACTTTAGATATTTTCCTTTGTATTTTGTGATATAATTTCCTTTCTTATCCTTGTAACTAACCAATCACAAGCTTTTGCTTTTGTAAAGACTATATAAGGGGTGGAAATCACCTCTTAGAAAAGACATATAGAATATAGAATACATATTACGTTTTACACTTAGAAAATATACAGAGCTCTCCCGTTTCTATTTTCTTAGTAGCCAAACAGCCTCTAAGGGCTTTTCCTCAGAGGATGATTGGCTAAAAACTTTTAGTTTCTCAAAGTATGGATGTTATGTGATGGCTTGGATGCAATCCCATGGAAATTTCTCACAACCCCCGGGAAGGGGTAAGGTAAGTGTTTTCATTAAAGGGTTCATTAATGAAAGTTTGGTTTTTATTTCCTTTGGACAACTTCCAACGCCAATATTGATAAGCTTTTGGTTTTTTATCCATTAGTTATCTCTACGAGCTATTGGGAAGGTGAGGTTTCAATCCAAGTTTTGTATTAATCCGTTAGAACCAATTTCAATGGCCATTGAAAGGTGAGTTTATCACCTGGAATGACTTTGAGTTGCCAATATTTGGTAAGCTTTTGGCTTTAGACCATTAGTTATCTCTTACGAGCCATTCAAAGGAAGTCTAAGGTGAATAACCATTGATGAAATTCACTACCATCTGTTTTGCCATTTTAAAGGATTAAACTTGATTTGCTAAAATCCATACCGTTCGGGAAGCAAGCATCACCATAGTTGCAACCCCAATGCGAGGAGCCTATCCTAAGATTTCCAATTTGCATAAGAGCCAGAGCATAGCTATCCTATCTTTGAGAAACTTGTTTTTACACCCTTTCATTTTAGTCTTTAATGTTAGCTTAGATTAGTTTAAATCTTTCTAAAACATTTACATCTTCTTTTAAAGCTAACATCCATAAGAAAATCACCTATTTTCCTAATTTGAATGTCACTAGTGTTTGCGAAAACCCTTCCCAGTGAACGATCCTAGAACCACTATGCTATAGTAGCTTGGCTACTTTAGTAATAGTATTCAAGGTATAAATTTTGTTGATACGCCTTTAAAGCTAAGCTACCATGAGTCGAATCAGCTTCCCTCTACTCTTGCTCTCTTGGAGAACTTTATTTTAATGTTATTATCTTTTTTCCTAAAGTAGATGGGATCCTAAGTTTGAATAGCTTGTAAGGTGGAATGGTGCCTTTCTTCTGGTGTGATCTAATTTTCTAGTAGAAGTTCATCAAAGGATAACTGCTACCACAAACATACAGCTGGGTACCGAGTTAGAGTCCATAGGTATCAGAAGGGTGCCTGGGGACCTTGTAGAGAGTTTATGTCATTTGAGCACAACCAGATTAAAGGCATGATTCTGAATCCTTTATGTCATTTGGTAGTTGAAGTAGTCGGCTATGTGTCTACTACCATTGAATGACCAAGGATTTGGAACAGAACTTGTAGATAGTTTTCGACAAGTTTGGGTCCTAGAGGGTATGTTGAAGTTAGGAAAGAGTTACAAGGACTTGCGTCTCTCTTTTTTGATCCTTGTGCATGGCACCCTTTGTATACTTTGTGTAATTTAGTACCCCTCTTTCGTAGTTCTTTTTGTGTATTTTTATTCTTCAATATATATATATATATATATATATATATGTATTTCTTACGTGCTTATCAAAGAGTTAGGGAAGTGTTGCTTATTAAAAAGAAAAGAAAATGTGATCCAGGTAACTCATTTAGCACATGAGGCTGGGGGCATTATTTTGTCTCTTAGCAAGAGGTCATCTTTCTCTCTCAAAAGACTACAAAATTTAAAATGTACATATATGTAATAAAAATATATGTTACAAAATATCTCTACTTCTTGTTAGAGAAATGCAAAAAAAAAAATAAAAAAAATAAAAAAATAAAATCTTAGGAACCCCTTTCTTAGTCTACTTTATACTAATTCAACATTTATAATTTCATTACTTATAATTTAGAATAATGGTTTTTTTAGTACATAATTTTCAATTTTATCAAACACTAGTATTAAGTTGAATTGAATAAATAAAATTATGATGTATTTACACTTATTATAAGAAAAGAAATATATATATATATATATATATATATATATATATATATATATATAAATGGGTTAAACAAGTTGCATAATGAAACTTGGACATGACTAAGCCCTATAAACATTCCTCACAATCCAAGTATTAAAATGTTGTCATATTGGTATATTTTATTTAAATTCCTTTTATTATTTGACATATTTTCCCTTCTTTTAGTGATATGAAATATGTGCATTAAATGTTTCATGAGACAAAAATAATAAGAACAAGATAAAAATGACCCTATAAATAATTTAAAATAGGTGTATAAAAATTGTCATCAAACAAAATAATGTTTAGATTTAACAAAATGATTTTTGCTATTTGGGTTTAAGAGATTTTAAACTAGAGCTATCAAAGATAGGATTTAATGATACTAGTTGAGATTACAATAACATTTTTTTTATAGTATTTGGATTATGATCGACCACATTTATAATTAAATATTGAATATATCTCTTTTCATACGACACTACGAAATAGTTTGCACCATAATTAAAACATAGTAAAAGACCACATTGGTCACTATGCATATGATCTTAATAGATAAATGAGGATAATTTATCAATGTGTCAAATTGCATTCTTAAAAGCACTTGTGAATAACTTCAAATAAATAAAATTATCCATATCTAAAAACATACAAATTAAAATCCACAATTCAAATTATCCATGCTTAAAAACATACAAAATAAAATCCACAATTCAAATTATCCATGCTTAAAAACATACAAAATAAAATCCACAATCCAAACAAAGAGTCTCTTTTATGGTATTCTCATTCTCGGAATCCCTGGCATCACTTCCTTCACCATCCTAACCAACCAACGACAACGATTAGTCATGGTTCCATGAGTATATCATAATGTCATCTTTAAAAATAAAGCAAAGTAAGAGCAAAATAAATATTAACCCATGCTTATAAGATAATTGTGCAATTTGAAAAACATATGATAATTGTTTGGTCCTACCAATTTAGAAATGACTTGACCATATCTAATCCCCGTATTAAACTTCATATTCTTCCAAGCATGTAATCATATTAAAAATTGTTTGGACATTTTTTTCCGCTAATTTTGGTAAATATTTTAACTTTCAATAAAACCAAAGACCGAGAAGACATACCTTCTTGAGTAGAGTTGGAAACTAGAGATGTCTTCATTTTTTCTTATTTGATTTCTCTGCATAAGAACCTTTTTATTTTATTGTAATGACTAAATAAGAAAAATAGAATCTCATAATTTTTAATATATTGTAATGACTAAATAAAATAAAATAAAAAATATAAATATGAAATGAGAAGCATATAAGTTATAAGTTATATGTTTCAAACTATCTCGATATGACCTCAAAGTAGTGGTGAAGTAGATGGGTAGGGGGGCAAATTAAGTTCAAAAAAAAAAAAAGGAGCAAAAATTAAAAGGAATCATGAATTTTAATAATCATACAAGATTTTTTATATTTCATGATCATTTAACAAAATAAGTGATTACTTATATTAGTTATGAAACAAAAAATATAAAATAAAAAATAGAAAAAAAAAAAGATGGGGAAACATTTTAATTATTGATATTGGTTGTAAAAGAAAAAGGACTATAAAGTATGAAATGATTAAAAAAATGATAATTTTTAAATTTTATTTAAAAAAAAATAAAATTCTAGCAATATTTTCAAAGGAATTTAAAAAAAAAAAAAAGCAAGAAATGTGATCATAAATTTTTAAGAATTTTACATTTTTTTAGCAAAACTTTAAAATTCAATAATTTTACTAATACATTTTAAAGAATTTTTTAAATAATTAAATTGATAAAATTTTATTCAATATAATTAAATGTAGCATCATCATTATCAATGGTAATTAGAACTTAAATATTTTAAAAATCATAGAGTCAACCAAAACAACCTACCACTAAGAAAATTGTTTAATAAAACATAAATTAGTTAAATAAAATTAAATTTTATCAATAATTAAGTAGAATATACTCTAAATAATGTATCAAGTATTTTTTTTTCTCATACAAAAATCATTTTCTTAGGAGCTGAACAAAGCTTGTACTTTTTGATTTTGATTTTTTTTAAATTCCTTAAATAAATAAAAAGATATTTTGCCCCAAGCCCACCGTGCTCCGACACTAGCCCTAAGTCATGCTCTCACCTTTTAGGTTGTTTATAGATGGATCCCATAATCAATCAATTTAAATTCAATAATCTACTCCAAACAAGTTCTAAAATATTTTTTAGGAAAGAAAAAGAACAAAATAAATAAATAAACAATAAAAAATAAAAATCGAGTTTTAACTTTAAGACACAGCAAGCTGCCGGATCTCAAAATTTCCTAAAATTTTGGACATTTAAGAACACATGATGAAAATAAAATCATGAAAAGAAAAAAAATAAAAATAAAAATAAAAATAAAAATCAGTCACTAGGATATGATTTTAAAAGTTATCTAGATATTTCTTTTTTCACTAATTCCATCTAATAAATAAAAAAGAGAGTAGACATACCTTGCTAGGGTTTAATAAAACTTTGATCTTTTGGAAACTACAGAATCTTTAATCTTCTTGGTTGGGTGATCTTCTCTGTCACCAAGCCTTCCTCTTGACGGCTGAGGGCAATGGATCTGATCTTGGGCGTACAAGAGATATATCCCACAGCTTTTCAGTTCAAAGTATGGGTTATTGCCATAGCTAAAAGAGCCAAAACCGGTTGGAGTGTAGAAGTTAGCCTTCAAGTTGTATCCACCAACTGGTTTGATACTTAATTGGAATGTCACTCCGAGGGAATACGTCACCCAAATTGCTGGATCTGATGTGTTAACAATGCAGTCGGGGGTGTCGTCGTCATCAAATGACTCAGTAAACCGGTTGGTTTTACATTCAGAATAAAAAACAGTATCTGGTGCAGGCGTTCAGATTGATCACCATGGATATTTTTCAAATCACAATATGGAAAATAATTACATTGTGTTGTCTCACATTCATCATCATCAGGGGGGAACCTGATGGAGGAATAGAACAAATCCCAAGAAGTTGTTATCTTCATACCAATTCATTTGGGAGCTCTATGCCTTACTTCACACCCCGTTCCCTTATGGCTTATCCACTCTGGGTATTCCACTACTTCCTGGAATGAGAAATCTCTGCGGCCTAAATGATGTCGACTGTAGAAAAAAATGTCATGTAAATCTCATGTTTTTTTTTTTTTAATCATAAAAACTAAAGAAATCATTCTGCCATGAAACAGATAACCTGATTTGATGATTTGAAGCATTCAAGCACAGAAGACCAAAGTGGATTGAGAAAGTTTCAGTTTCTAGGCATGGACAACCAGTGCCTCCATTGTTGTTATAACTTGATGGAAGCTCACCAATTTTTTCAAGTTCGGGCAGTGATTCATGTAAAGGGTTTGGAGCTGCAAAAGTTGAGTGATGCCAGCGGGTACGCAACGAATATGGTTTTCACTTACATCTAAGATACCAGTGAGGATAAGCACCATAAATCACAGGGGATTTCTCCTTCCATCAGATTGCAACCACCTAGATCTAGTTCTTCTAGGCAACACCTTAGGCTCCTCAAATCGTTAGGCAGTTATGGAGCTTTGTACAGTTACAAACACGAAGACTAGTAAGACATGTCAAACTAACCAATGCTATTGGGAAGAGCCACAGAGGTTCTCACAATAGATCAATTCCAAGGAACGAAGACCTCTCAGGTGTTTTCAATTGATGATGGCAGCTCTGTTATGCCCGTTTCTTGTAACAAAAGGCATTCTAGTTGTTCCATATCCTCCGTGATCTCTGAAAAAGCTTCTAGATTTGAACAACCATTGATACAAAGCTTTTTAAGGGATTTCAACCCACATATGTTCTGGAAAGACTTCTCAAGTTTCTACAATTTTTCAAATCTAACCGATCAAGTCCAGTGAGATGACCTATTGAGCAGGGTAATCCTTTGATAGCAAGTTTCGTCTAGAAAAAGATCCCGTAGATTTCCCATAACTTTTTGGATCTCAGGAAGCCTCTCAAGATTTGAGCAACCACTGAGGTCAAGAAATTCAAGGTCCTGCAAGCACCCAATGCTATTTGGGAGTTCCTTAATAGCAGTGTGGTTTAAATTCAAGAATTTCATATTCCCTTGGATCTCTGGAAATTTATCAAAGTTTGAGCAATATGAGAGGTCAAGAACTTCAAGAGATTCCAAACATCCAATGCTGCCTGGGAGTTCCTTAATACCACTCATACATAGATATAGCTCCCTTAAACGTCCCATATTGGTAAATACATCTGAAAATTTCTCAAACTTTGAACATTTTCTAAGAGAAAGATTTTCGAGAGAGGTCAAGGACCCAATGCTATTTGGGAGTTCCTTAATAGCAGTCCCATCTAAAGAAAGCTTCTTCAAACATTTCATATTCCCTCTTATCTCTGGGAATTTCTCAAATTTTGAGCAATATGAGAGGTCAAGAATTTCAAGAGATTCCAAATACCCAATGCTGTCTGGGAGTTTTTTAATACCACTCTTATGTAAATGAAGCTTCCTCAAAAATTTTATATTCCCATGGATCTCAGGAAATTTCTCAAAGTTTGAACAATTTGAGAGATTAAGGACTTCAGAGATTACAGACTTCATGTTAGTTGGAAAGCTTTGGAGCTGCTCACATCCTCCTAAATTCAAGTAAGTCAATCGTTTGAGATCGTCAATAGATGAATGAAGTTTACACAAACTTGTACAACCTTCAAGATTTAGTCTCTCCAAATTCAGCATGCTTGAGAATTCTGGCATTTCGACAAGCTCTTTTGAGTTACTTAAATCAATGCCCTTTAGTTTTCCAAAACACTGTAACAAAAAACATTCTTTTAATAAAAAAAATTTCTTCTACTTGAAAATTATTATAAAGAAAAGAACGTTAAATAATGATCATACCTTATTCCCCTCCCAAAGCCTTTTTATGTTGCTAGACTTCAAGTTGATTTCAATAAGTTGCTTTCCACAAAAACTTGAAGGTAAAGACCTCAAAGTGCATCTTTGCCAATGAAGATATCTCAAATTATGAGGAAATTCAAAGTCTTTAGGAAGATGCACTTTATACTCCTCTCTTGTCAAACCATCACGATAATTGCAATAGATTTTAAGCAACCTAAGTTTCGTCATCGTAGCAAACACTTTTGTACTGAATTGTATTTCTTTTGATCTAGACAAGTCCAAAGATATGGTTTGAATATTTTTCATCTCCTGGAAAAACAATAATGAAAAATAAGGGAACAACACAAGATAAAAATCCTAACTACAATTATATAGACAATTAACCACTAAAAAAAATTGATTATAAGTATTTAAATAACTATATTTAGGCATTTACTGCGTACCTCATGTCTAGAAAATGCATCACAAATATCATCAACATCCCACAATCTACTCCATTTGTGGGGGTCTCCAGGACATTCTTCACGAACAATTGCGTAACCCATTTCTTGTATCAAGTCATGCATTTGTATGACGTTATCTCGGATAGTTACTAGACATCTATCATGAAGATTTTTTATGTTGATTTTTGGATCTAACTTGCAATTGTCTAATATTCTTGACACGAAATCTTCGCATTCACCCTTGAAAAAACACGCAATGTCCAAGAAAACCTCCTTTTGAGAAGAATCAAGCCCATCAAAACTTATTCTAAGCACATCATTAATTTTCTTGTTAGGGTTTGTTTTCAATTTATTCAATTGGCTTTCCCATTGTTCTATTTGTCATGCGTCGAAGAGAAGAACTAGAACTTTAAGGGCCAAAGGGAGACCTTGAGCATATCGTACCAAGCGCTTTGAGAGGTCAACATAAACTGCTGTAGGAACATGTTGTTTAAAGCATGTTGGCTGAAGAGGTGAAAAGCTTCCCTATAATGTAATTCCTGTAGCCTCATATGATATAGTCGCTTCATACTCAACCAACAAGTGTCGGTTTTCTGGTTGTAATGATAATTGTACTTCCTGGGACCAAACCATTTAGGACTTCCGGCCACTGACTCTAATTGCTCCAACTCATCCACATCATCAATTTACAATAAGAACTTTTTTGAGCTAAGTCTGGCCTTTATCATATTGATTCCTTTATTGATATTGCTGAACTCTTCATCATACCCCACTGTATCATGAAGAAGTTGTTTTTGTTGTTGAAGTTGACCACGCTTGTTGAATGTCTCTCTGACATCTTGAAGAAAGCTAGCACCAGTGAATTGATATTTGGATCTCTATAAAACAATCTTGGCAATGGTAGTTTACCAATTCCACAAGTACCCATAGATCCCAACCACACTAATGTCATGCAAGTCACTACTTAACAATGATTTTAGTTCTTTAAGGTGAAAAATCCATCCCAACTATATCATCGTTAATGGGCAACAGTGTAGAATTCATTGATCTTTTAAAAATCTTGCTAACAATTTTCCTTTAATATGCTTTGACTCATACCTGCCAATTATAAAGTACAATGTAACACTTGATGAGTATTAAGGAATTGCAAAAGATAACAAATATGAAGCAAATTTAGTGATATTCACTTGATTTTGTCAATATATAGTAACAAAGTAAGGGCATATTAAGATGTAAAAAGTATTAAAAGAACCCAATATATTGAACATTTTACACATAATGAGAAGGCAACAAGTTTTGAGCCTACTAATTAATAACATCACAAAGCAAGCTTTAACCATACAAAATTATCAACTTGATTTAAGACAACTAAATCCTGATAAGTTAATTAAATTCAAAAGCACAAATTAAGGAAGTTGAAGTTAACCCATCATTCACATGGAAACCACTTAGATTGCTTGCTTTTGTCAAGGAATCCTTCCACCTTTGCACCTTCTTCTCATCTACCGTTCCTTCCGTGAATGGAAAGTGCCTCTCCGAAGCTCCCTGTTTGCTTTCGCACATCGGAAGGATCCACGTGGTTAGAACACCGGAAAGACTATTTGTTCATTTCTTCCCTGCACTCCATGATCTTCGCTAACTCATCCAAACACCACTTGGACTGAGCATAGTCTTTTGAGAACACAACTATGGAAATTCTTGAATCTTCAATAGTTTTTTAAAAGTTCATAATTTGATCTCCTCTCCTCTTTTAAGTTGATCGTCTCTGAAAGTTTTAATCCCCATCCGATGCAAATTTACGATAAATGATCCGTAAATTGTAGCTGGGTGTCTTCACCTCTAAAACTCAAGAACACATCGAAGTTATATTGACGGATTGAGGTAGAAGAAGAAGAAGAGGGATTTTTGGGTAGAGGAAGCCATGGTTGGAGAGTTTCTGGATGAAAGCTTAAAGAGAGTTGAGGATTAACTTGTGGTCAGTCAATAGACTCAATACTTGATATCCCCTACGGCATCTTTGAGGTCCTAATCGATTGTCCCAACACATGCAAGCAGGTGATTCCTTTTCCCATTTTGTGGGGTCCCAATGCATAAGCATGTGAAGGAGTAATGAGTGGGGAGGTCGGTGGCTTTTAAAAAACATATAAAGAAAGACCCACCCACCGGCCACCACAAACCCACTATGGCCATTGGCCCTTTCCCTTTGACCCAGTCAAAGCCTTTCAATACAATTGCCATAAGTCCTTTCCTTGAAATTTCAAACTTTTGGTATTCCGTTGACCAGTCAAAGCCTTTCGATATTACTGCCATGAGTCCTTTCCCCTATTAGGATCCAACCCAATATCTCGTATGAAAGCAAACTTCCGAACCAATCAGATAATTTAATACATATTTTATTCCTCCCTTCTATATTTTAACATAAGTTAAATTAATTTCAATCATTTTATTTTTCGCATTCTATTTAATATATTATTAAAAATATTAAAAATATCATAATAATCTTAGCAATTAACTTGGATATAAAATTATTAATATTTTAAAACATAAAAATATATGTATATATTGTTTCTTTTATGTCTTAAATAAATAACATTTAAACACGATGATTAAAAACATAAAATTTTAATAAATTAATTTATTTTAATTGTCTTATTATTAAATTTCATTTAACTTATTGTAAAAATGTATAAAACCTCATAATGATATTTTAAAAAATGATTTTTATATGTTTTTTTGTATGATATTTAGATACTACAGAAAATGCGGAATCGTAAGATAAGAGATGAAAAAAATATTTCAAATATTATTTCTCTTAATAATATAAAAGTAATTATTTTTTAAAAAAAGTTGAAAAATGAATGGTTTATTGTACAACCACTCTTCTCAAAATATATATTATATATAAAGTAGGAAATTGAAACTTCTTGTGACCTTTTCAATACGGTTTTATAGTTTTTATACAACTACACCGTATATTTGGATATTTGGAAATGGCAACATTAAACTGAAATTTCCATTAAAAATTAAATTACACTATGAACTTAGAAAACTATCAAAAACTCTAAAAATATTAAAGCCATTATAAATTTTATTCATTTTTTTAGAAATAAAACCATTATGGATTTTATTTTATTTGAATATATTAAATCACTTTTTAAATAAATTTTAAAATGAAAAAGTTTATTTTGTTTAGAGTTCTTAATTAATTTATCAGATAAACTTTAAAATTAAGAATTGTTTATTTTTTATCTTAAAATTTTAAAACCATTTCTTAGTAAAAAGAACAAAAATTAAAAATAAACAACTTAATTACTTATTTTAAAATTATTTAATATAAATTAATTTTCAATATAAAATTCAAGATTGATAGAAATAATTATTCAATTTAATATAAAATAATAGATCCTCCAAATTTTACTATTTAATTATAAATAATAAACTTGTGCTTAGTCAATACTTGATATGCCTAAAGAGCGTTCATCTTTGGGTGCTTATACAAAACAAATTCAGTTTTCTTTGGTCATCTAAGTGGTCAAGGTGTATCGTATACTTATTGAGGCAAAAATAATAATAATAATAATAATAATATTTATTATTTATTTATATACCAATTTTTTTTATTTAAAATTATATGTTCATCATGTACAAACAAGTAATGATGAGTGGGGAGGTGAGTTGCTTTTCAAAGAATACAAGGACCCACACACCACAAAATTCAAAAGCAATTTCCTAACATTTGCGTGGGGAGGTGAATGGCGTCTAAAAGAATCTAAGGACCCACCCACCACAAAATTCAAAGGGACCATGATTGTGCTCATTAAGCATTTGCATTTTCTTCACAATGGTTCAAAAAGTACGGGGGAGTAGATGGGTGCTTTTCAAGGCCCATCCACCACAAAAATTCAAAAGCACCTTTGTTTCCTAGCATTTACATACGAACCAACTTCATCGTTTTCTTTTTATTCATTTTCATCGTCCAATAGTAGATGGGTTCATTTGAACCCATTACGTTGAACAATTGATAATCTACCATCGTAATAATATTTTAAAAAATAATCTTTTTTTATTTTTTGTATGGTATTTAGCTACTACAACAAAACACGGAATGTAGGCTAAGAGATGAAGAAAAGTATTTCAAATAGTATTTCATTTAATAATATGAAAGTAATTATTTTTTTAAAAAAGTTGAAAAAGGAATGGTTTATTGTACAACCCCTCTTAATATATAATATATATATATATATATATATATATATATATATATATATATATTAGAAGAGGGGTTGTACAAAGCTTCTTGTGACCTTCTAAATACATTTTTATAGTTTTTATATAACTATACAGTATATTTGGGTATTTAGAAATGGTAACATTAATATGAAATTTTCATCTTAAAATACTTATTAACATTTTTAGTTTGAAAT
>JBAPGN010001969.1:4026-14657 GCA_037355405.1 Vitis amurensis | reverse complement strand
CCTCTCTCCAACTAGCTAAGCTCCTCATACGTGCTGGTGCCCATGTCACCTTTGTCACTAGCAGCTCTGCCGGCACCCGTATGTCCATATCCCCAACCCTGGATGGGTTGGAGTTTGTGACATTCTCGGATGGCTATGATCATGGATTCAACCAAGGGGACGGCCTCCAAAACTTCATGTCCGAGCTGGAGCGTCTCGGGTCCCCAGCTCTTACTGAGCTCATCATGGCCAGAGCTAATGAAGGTCGTCCCTTTACTTGCTTACTCTATGGTATGCTAATTCCTTGGGTAGCAGAGGTCGCCCGAAGCCTTCACCTCCCATCTGCACTTGTTTGGAGTCAACCTGCCGCTGTTTTTGATATCTACTACTACTATTTCAATGGTTATGGAGAGCTCATTGGGAACAAGGGCAATGGTTCCTCTTCTTCCATTGAATTACCAGGGCTCCCCTTGTTAAGTAGTAGTGATCTTCCCTCATTTTTAGTGCCCTCAAAAGCAAGTGCACACAATTTTGTCCTCAAATTGCATCAGAAGCAACTAGAGCAGCTCAACCGTGAAAGCAACCCGAGAGTACTGGTAAACAGTTTCGATGCATTAGAATCCGAGGCTCTAAGAGCTATCAATAAGTTTAAGTTAATGGGAATTGGACCCTTGCTTCCATCGGCTTTCTTGGATGGAAAAGATCCATCCGATTCGTCATTTGGAGGCGATCTTTTCCGTGGTTCAAAGGACTATATCCAGTGGCTGAACTCAAACGCTGAATCTTCTGTCATTTATGTGTCATTCGGAAGCCTCTCGGTGTTACCAAAGCAACAGTCAGAGGAAGTTGCTCGCGGACTGCTAGACAGCGGGCGGCCTTTCTTGTGGGTCATAAGAGCCAAAGAAAACGAAGAAGAGAAAGAAGATAAATTGAGTTGCGTTGAAGAGTTGGAACAACTAGGGATGATAGTTCCTTGGTGTTCTCAGGTGGAAGTTCTGTCACATCCGTCATTGGGATGTTTTGTGTCACACTGTGGTTGGAATTCAGCTTTAGAAAGCTTGGCTTCTGGGGTGCCAGTGGTGGCATTTCCTCAGTGGACTGATCAAACCACAAACGCGAAGCTGATTGAAGACGTGTGGAAGACAGGTCTACGGGTGATGGTGAACCAAGAAGGAATAGTTGAAGGTGGTGAGATCAAGAAGTGCTTGGAATTGGTCATGGGAGGTGGAGAAAGGGGTCAAGAGGTGAGAAGCAATGCCAAGAAATGGAAGGATTTGGCCAGGGAAGCTGTGAAGGATGGTGGATCTTCTGACAAGAACCTGAAAAACTTTGTGGATGAAATTATACAGGGTCACTAGTAAAGATGCACCACAAATTACATCATCCAAATCAGGAGGACTTTTCTCAATAGTACGGTAATTTAAAAAAATTATTCTTAAATTATTGTAGTAGAAGAAGTTATTACAAATATATGGTAGTTTTTGCCACCTAGGAGAGAGGAGAGAGGGTGAACGGATAAATTTTTTTTTAAACCAAAATCATCTTTTCAAATTTCAAAAGACGAAATCGTCTTTTCAAAAGACGATTTTAAAAAAATTTCAAAAGGGGAAATCGTCTCTTCAAGAGACGAGTTCCATGAATATATATATATTTTTTTTAAAAAAAATTCCTCATTTATAAAAAAAAAAAAGGAAAAAAAAATTCCTCAAGGGAACTCGTCTCTTCAAGAGACGAGTTCCTTGAAATATATATATATATATATATTAAAAATTTTCCAAATTATAAAAAAAAAAAAAAAAAACAATTCCTCAAGGGAACTCGTCTCTTCAAGAGACGAGTTCCCTTGAGCAATTTTTTTTTTTAAAATTGGGGAATTTTTTTTAATGGGAACTCGTCTCTTTTTTTATTTATTTATTTTTTTAAAAAACAAATATTTTTTTTCATGGGAACTTGTCTTTTCAAGAGATGAGTTCCATTGAGGAATTTTTTATTTATTTATTTTTTAAATAATTTGGGAATTTTTTTTTTAAAAAAAAAATTTTCATAGGAACTCGTCTCTTGAAGAGACGAGTTCCTTGAGGAATTTTTTTTCTTTAATTTGAAGAGACGAGTTCCTTGAGGATTTTTTTTTTTAAAATTTGGGAATTTTTTTTTAAAAAATATATATTGTTTTTTCATGGGAACTCGTCTCTTGAAGAGACGACTTCTTTTTTGAAATTTTTTTGAAATCGTCTTTTCAAGAGACGAGTTCCCTTTTGAAATCGAGTCTTTTGAAATTTGAAAAGATGATTTTGGTTTAAAAAAAAATTTATCCGTTCACCCTCTCTCCTAGGTGGGAAAAACTACCATATATTTGTAGTAACTTCTTCTACTACAATAATTTAAGCATAACTTTTTTAAATTACCGTACCAAATATATATTTTTTTTAAAAAAATTCCCAAATTAAAAAAAAAAATTAACAAGCTCTCTTATGGACAAGAGGAATCAAACTTATCAATTTCCATTTGTTGTATTTTTGTTTTGAACTCTTCTAAATTGGAAATTTTGGTCGAACTTTGTAATATGGAATATGTTCAATATTTTATTTATTTGTTTGTTTATTTATTTTTATTCAAAGTTCAACTTAACAAGCCCTTTTACTTATAGGCGATAAGAGGAATCAAACCTATTGATTTTCATTTGTTGTAATTTTGTTTTGAACTCTTCCAAATTGGAAATTCTAGTCCAACTTTTGTAATATTGAATATGTTCTCCATTGACATCCAATTTACATTGTTCTCAGTAAGTACATTCTCAATTTTAAAAAATGCTAAAATAATCAACTACATAGGTGTTGATTCATTTCCAAGTTGTTAATCGAGAACTTAATTTTCATCCACCACATATTCAAATGGATTATTTTGGATTGATGATTATTTTTATTAGTCTCATAGATACTTAAGATTAGATAAATTAATAATCAATCAATCTCACATGAACAAGTTGTTATAGAGAGTAGCTTAAACCTATGCAGATGCAAAAACTAAAAGTCCATTGATAATGGAAAATTCGTTACATATAAAAGAAAAGTGCATAATATTACTTGGTTTAGACGTTACTTATTCTATGAGACTTATACCAATCAACACATACATTCTTTTTTCCACATTTATGACATAGAACACCTTATGCTCCTTAAGGGATCACTTCGAACGATATTGAGGGTTAGAAATTCAAATTCTTGATCTCTAGTTTTCATTTTTGAAAGGATTTCCAAGATTTTCTTAAGAAAAAACCAATTTGAGAGTTTTAGTTAGAATAACTACTTTTCTTCATTTTTTCAAGGGTTTCTCCAAAATATATTTTTCAATTTGTTTTTATCCCAAGACCATAACTTTTTTATTGTGTTAAATAAGGATAACATCATCGATTAAAAAATATGTTAGTATCTTTATTTATTAATTTTTTTTTTTTTAAATTTCAAATATATATGCAAAGTTTTTGAGCCTTCCAAGGTGATGCTTGAGTGCCCTTTGTTAAATGTTTGGGCGTCCAAGGTTGTTTTTCTTGTTTTTCATATAATATTCTACATGGATCACTTCCATGTGCTTTCAAGCATCCATTAATTCCTTTTTACACTTAATAGCGACTAAAATTTTTATGTTAGCACACATTACTTTTACCTAAATTCAACTCAAGGTCTACTTACCAAGCTTTAAGTATAGAGTTTTCAACTCGAACATGGCATGTATAAATCTCTATGGTAGTAAAGTAGGTTTGAACAAATAACTTTTGGAGCAAAATTTTCAACTTAAACTAATACATTAACAAACTCTCTATTGAGTGAATTTTAGGGAAAAAACATCAATATTATTAAATTGGATCTTCGACTCTCAAATTAAGAATGCACTAATGTCACTCAACCCTAGTTCTCACCAAAAATCATTGAAAAATATGAATGACACTAATAAGTTCATTTCACTTTTCTTGTCTTCTCAAACTGTTACATTGAAATATACTTAACAAAGATATAAACATAAAATGTGTGTGCTAAAGAAAATAAGACAACAATAATGAAACATATATATCCCTCAAATGTAGTGCATTAAGAAATCCTTAATATATTATCATCACTTCCTAGATGCACTAAAAATTTGTTTATATTTTCCTTTTAGTCACAAAAACGATCAAGGCAAGAAAGAAAATATTAATCTATCATAACACATCTCAATTATCCATTAATTGAGTTAGAATAGTAATTAATCAAGAAAAATTTAATCAAAATGCAACATAATCATATCTAGCCATACAACAAAAGTATTGGCTTTGGTGTTTTATTTAGTTATGCATAGGTAGACTTACTTTATGAATTTTGAGAAATATGATTTGGAAAAATGATTTATAGCAACATCCTTTTGATATGTCTTTATTTGTTTCTCAAGCCAATTTTTTATTTTTTTTTAAGAAATAAACTAGTATAGTGTTAGGTCATCTCCATAGGGATTGCTCATCTAAAACTTAAGATATTGAATTTAAATGTTGAAAATCTATTGCTTATGAGATTTACAAATGAGTTAAAAAGAAAATAAAAAGTACTCATGATCAAATGAATGAATGATGATTGAAAGATTATGGCGATTTAGATGAAATAGAACAAAGAATTATCAATTGAATTAAAAGTCATCCAAATATATTCATGCCTAGAATCATATTGAAACTTTGAATAGGATTAAGCCAAGCAAAAACTCAATTGTACTTTCAACATTCAAATCCTCCATTGAATTAAAACAATAAATCATCTCTAGGTCTACTCAAACATCCACACATAATGATCTAAATCAACCACAAGGAACCTAACCTATAGGATAACTTTTATAATGTCTATAAAACGTCAATTACATCAAATCCTAGAAACATTTGAAAAAAAAAATCCTTAGAATTAGATGAGAAAATAATCCTCTTCGGGATGAGAAGAAGCTTGGCTACTAACCATGACTAGGAATAGCTTCTGAGTGCATAAAAGGCTCTTAAAAGTAGGAAAACACTACAAAGATTCAAATTGCAACAAGTCCCACTTATAGAGGTTGAAGAAGAGCTCCCCACCAAGGGGCCTTGCCCCTTAAAATCTCCCTTATTTAATTGCAAAATCTTTTAAAATAGTTACTTCAATGTTTTCCTAAGTGATATGCCATGTGGAGGCATCAAAATCAAGGTGGCAGATCAAATTGTTGCTTGGGAAAAGCCCAAAAATATGGGTCTAGCATGTTCTTAAAGTTCCAAAACAAAATTATGGCATTTGTAGAGAAAAAAATGTTAAGTTAAAAGGTAGCACATTTTTCCAATAGGTGGACTTCTCTAGCTCCAAATGGTGGCATCAATGTGAAAAATGACACCATGTTATAGGCTGACACCATTTTTCCTAGATTGCCCCTTGGCTTCTTCAACAATTTTCCTATTTTTTACCAATTTTTCTACATAGACAAATGATGTTCACAGACTCTAGAATTTAAAAATATTTAATTGAGCATATGTAGATGTTTCTAACCTTCTCAACTATTCTCAAACATTTGATTGGTTAAAATAGGACTACACCATTAATCTTCATGCAACTTTGACTTTTTAGCTTTACTCATACCCTATTCTTACCTCTTAGATGTCCCAAGAGGATTCTAAGACCATCATTATTCATAAAAGTAAACATAAAAAACTAATGAAAAATATGAGAAAACCAAACATACGCAAGGTAGCATACAATTGACTAGTTTAGGAATGCATTTAATGCAAAAATCAAGTTTAGGATATGATATTTGTCCTCATTACCATGCAATTTTTGACATTGATCAATGGTTGTGAAATAGAATACTATTAAGATACCATCCAAACCTCGAAATGTGCAAAATAGACTTTCATGCATCTACACTAATCTAGAATCCATTACTATAACACTAATGGCTATCTCTTTTCTGATGTCATCTATAGAGTTGATGATCTCTTTGAACATGTCTTTGATTAAGTAGTAAGAGTAGAAACTATTGGAATAAAGCCCTTAAAAGCATGACATATTTGTAAACCTAAAATTTTCACGTGTTCTCACTCGTTGACGAGACTTGTTTTTTTTTTTTTTTGTGAAAATTGAAGTCACAACTTATTTTTATTTTTTTAAAATAAAATAAAATAAGAAATAAAACCAAAAAAAATTACTTTTCATTTAAAAAAACATGTCTTTAAAAATTCGAGTCTAAGTTCGGGGATCAAATTACCTATCGGAAAGGTATCATAAGGTAACACCCCTCTAAACCCTAAATAAAGGTCTCTACTAATGAGTTGAAGTAATTATGACAATTGATTTGTAAATTAATGGATACTAAAGAATGAAACGATATACAATCAAGACAATAGTGAAATCAATTTACATCACTCAAACAAACCATGGATACTCAAAGTATCAATAAAAGGAAGGAAAAAAATGTACCTTATAGTAAGTGAAGTGCTTTCATAAAATCAACAAAGATTAGTTCACAAGCAATAATAATTGATAGACATATAAGATTATAATAAAAATCCATGATCATACATAATACTTCTACTACTCAAATAAAGGAATAAATAAATAATCAAGTAACAATTATCATTTAACTTCAATAGATTTTCAATATGCATGCAATTTTAAAATGAGTTTAGTTAAAATATCCAAAGAAGGTTTATGGTGCAAAACAAGATTCACTTATCATATATAACACATCTACAATATAAAAAAATTGTAAAAAAAAAAAAAAAGATTTAAAAACATGCATAAAGTGATGAAAATAACAAGTCTTCCAAAAAAGTTCAACATTAGTTAGCACATATTAGATATTATAAAAATAAATCTTTAATAAACACCTAGAGGTGTTATTTAATCATGAAAAAATTTGAATAACATCTTCAATGTGTCTAGACTATAATACAAAAGGCTAAAATATTTAATTAGGTGATTAAATCACATTAAGATCTCTTTACTAAATAATTAGCACTAGCCAGAACAAAGACACTTGTGAAAAGAAATCCTAAAAAATATCTAAAGATGGAATTTCACCAAAAATAAAATAAAATTGGACAACATATCCTATATTTTTATAATACAACTCAAAAGGCCAAATCATCAAATCATATCCCATTTAATACCATATTTAATCATAAAAACTTGGTTAGAATAGGGTAGATTTCAATAACATATCAAAAAGATTTTTTTTTACTAACCTAGAAGCATGCTAAAATCAAGAAAAAAAATTGTACAATACCTTCAATATGTTTAAGTTATAGGAAAAATAACATGATTTAATCATACAAGAAAAATTTTTAAATCAAGCCAAATATCTCCTGACTATAGAATGGGATCATTATAGTAGGTGTTAGAAAAAAAAAAAATTTCCCACTTAGGGAATCAATTTTCAACAAAGTGGGGTCTTAAAATTAACTTCAAGAAACATAGATTAAAGAAAAAATATCAAATAAAATTAAGATTCAGGACATAATTTATTTTTTCAAAACAAAGTCGAGTAGCCAAAATAGGGTCAAAATGGGACCTGTGTAAAAACCAATTGGATATGTCAATTAAAAAATGATTTTAAACCTAAATAAAGTTTGATTAAAAAGTTCAAAAGGTTAGGAATATGATACAAACATCAAAATATTACATAAATAAAAAAAAAACCCTAATCTATTCAGGTCCAAATTTTCAATTTAGTGGTCAGTAATGTAACAAACAGTGACAATGAGAATGAAACACAAATCTCAATTTATCTAAAGAGAGAAATTGAAATAGGAATGAACCAAACCAAAATTAGATCCATGCAAGGCAAATTATCATTATTTTTCTTATGGCTTGAATTAAATGAGAATGATTCCAAAAGAAAATAATCCTAATCTCAATTCCAATAGACATCAATGAATATAAGATCAATCAACCATTCATTAACTTTTCATCAATATGTCATCAACATTATGTAATTAACAATAATCAAAGTGACCTTTATTATTCATCCCAAAGCATATAAAATTTGAATATTCAAGTAAGAGAGAAAAAGAATAGAAAGATGAAAAGATGATCATGATCAAGATATTAAGAAAATTAAAGAAAACATAGCTTTCTCCCAAAAAGGATCAAACTTTCTTCTCTTCTCATTTCCCTATGTCGAGTCTCGCTTTCTTGATCTTCAAGACTTTGACTTTTGTTCTCACTATGCTTCCATTTTTCTTCAAGGTTAATTGGTGGTAGCCGTAAGTCCCTTTCTCAATGGCCAAGTCGTGGATGTCTCTTTCTTCTTATAAAAAGCTCTGAAAACTTCACATTTTCTTCATGCATGTGTGAGTCTCCAAAAATCTAATAGCAGCCCCTCTATGGTGTGATCCATTTTTTCCAAGTCTAATGGCAATTCAAATATCCAAAAAATCTCTCTTTGTGATCATGGGTATCTCCAATTATAGCCTACCTCTCTAAAAATATTTTAATGGTCATGATCTTCTCTTTAGGCTAATCCTACATCCAAATCTTGTCATGAAATTTATTCCTTGATAACGATTAATTAAGGAAAAGTTGTCAACATATGAAGTGTAACCTTTTCTATTAGCTTTCCATAGCTTCAAGAATTAGTCCATGGACTCCTCCTTAATGTGCTACTTGAGTTCTTTCTCTCTAATGGTCGTAGTGTGATTTCTTAACCTCCTTCCCTTATGCGTGAATGTCCTAAAAAAAATCTACTTTTATATGGCAAGTGGTAGCCCACATCCTATTATGAAGAGTTATTTCCCATATAAAACTCTGAATGGCAACCCTCTCTCACATGAATTCAATCTCCAATGGCAAATGCCAACCCACATTCTATTTTAGAGAGTCCTTTCCCATATAAAACCTTCAATGACAATCCTATTTCACATGAATTCAATCTCCAATGGCAAGTGGTAGCTGCAACCTATTCTATAGAGTCATTTCCTATATAAAACTCTCAACCGTGTATGTCTTTCCTAACCCTTGGTAAAAAAAAATCCATGCATGAATAAACTTTCCTCTAAGAGTCTTCTTAATCTCTAACTAAATCTCTATGTGCTGCATATGGAGGAAATAACACACTTTATTGATGTAATAAGAGCTGACTTATATACATAGCTAGGAAAAACTACTTATGGCAATGTACATCAATTTGTCTACAACTATGCAATAGTTACATATTTGTTAAAGTCAACACAACAAACAACGGTTACAAGAATATACAAATTGATTTTGGAATGATCTTCTTGGTTGTAGGCTATGCTGTTCAATCATTGCTTTTGATTCTTGTCAATATGTCTTTGTCTTTCATTACACCCCCGCAGAGATATGAGTTTCCATCAGCAAGCCCAATTTGTATCTCATAGTTCGGTTCTTTGTCTTGACAATCTTGTCAACAAATTTCAACCAATTGGTCTTGTGTTTTGAACATGTTGAACTGGAGAGACCATGTTGACTAGATCACAAACAAAATGAAATCAATTTGTATGGTTTCAGCAGTGAGTGGGACTGGATTGAAAACTTAGATTGTAGCACTAAGGTTATCACAGATAGTTAAAGGGAGTTGCTTATAAGTGGAAAACCTAGCTTGTGAAAGAAGTCCACGAAAGCCACATTTGTTCTCGGATGCTGCATTTGCAAGGCTAATATTCAGCCATTCGAATTGTAGATTTATGCAGACTACTCTTTGTTCTTTAAAGCTCCATTGAAACTGGGATTTGGCTCCTAAGAAGCTAAGTATAGTAGATGTGGAGATTCGATCATCAATATTTTCTAGCCCAACGACATCGAAATATGGTGATTAAAGTTAGAGTCACAATTTTTGATTGTATACCATGGAAGATGGTTGCTTAAGTATCGAAGAAAGCCTTTTTTTTTGCTGTGAAGTGAGTGTGGTAGCTATGTGCAGAATTGGAGACAACTTGTTGACCGCAAATGAATATTCTGGACGTGTTAAAGAATATACTATAGACTGCCAATGATTCTTCGAATTTTGTGTTGTCACATTTGTTGTTCCATCAAGTAATATGAGAACTGCAGTTGGCTGAAAGAAGAGTTGAGACATCTTTAGCCACCACTTCATAGTTGGTAGTGATAGTAACTCTTACAAATGTACTTGTGTTGGTTGAATAAATAGTTCCTGCTTGAGTAGGTACAACTTCACAATCTAAGGAAAAATGAAGTAGAACCATATCCTTAAGAGATAATAATCTCCCAATTGCTTGATGGTTAATAAGAGCTAACTATATATACATAGGCAGGAAAACTATTTATTGCATGTACATCAATTTGGTCAAAACTATGCAACGAGTTACAAATTTGTTAAATCAACACAGCACAAAACAACTGGTACAAGAATATACCAAACAATTGATATTGAATTATCTTGCTTAGGTTGTAAGCTATCCTGTTCAATCATTCTTGATCCTTATAATCTATCTTTGTCTTATACCTTGCAAGTCAAATAATTCCTGCTTTCTAAATCTCAATCCGTATCCTTCACACAATTTCATCTCATATGGATGTCTTCAACTTTAGAAAACTATCCTTCCTAAATAAAATCTTCTCTTAAAACCTTAAAGTTTTCAGCAATGTACCCAAATCTCAATGTATCTACCCTTATCCCAATATGCAGCTGTGAGTATC
>JBAPGN010001968.1:0-14516 GCA_037355405.1 Vitis amurensis | reverse complement strand
CGGAGGTATATATGGATTATTTTTCCTATTTAAAACATTTTAGGTAGTATATGTTAGTGAGAATATTGTATACAATATTTTATATATTAGAGTTTTACTCGTATCTAAAAGAAATTCAAGATACTTAAATTTGATTATGAAAGTTCACGTATGGGGTAAAATCTACCCATTCATAGATAGGCATTTTGTAGAGGTAGTGTAATTTAAATAAAAAAAAAATTATTTCATAAAAAATGATTTTGAAATTACCATACATTTTTATTTTAAATAGAATTTAATTTTTTAAAGGTGAGTTCACCTACAAGTGAGCTTTTGTAACTTTTGTTTTTATTAGTTATTTTTTTTATTACTTAAATTAATATTTTGGCTTTGAAGTTGTGGCACCAAGCTTGTCTACTTGAAACTGAACATCCTAGTATGTATTTTTGCTATGTGAATTTTGGATTGTAACTTGGTATTTTATTGTTTTAGGAGTATATATTACTAACATTCCTTTCCTTTTCATAGGTGTTGGATAAAGGAAAGAAGAAGATAGTGAAGGTAACAATTATTCGAAAATCTAAGCCTCAAAATCATTCGATCATTAAAAATTTTCAGAAATTTGTGGATGGTTGTCTTGGTAATGATAAAACATACCCAATACGCTCCACATTCACTTATTAGGTGTCAAATTTCCATATATATCTAGAGAGGAATTGTGAAATACAATTATTTTCATCTTTAGAGGTGCCATCAAACTACATCTCTTCTATTTGTGGTGTGCACCTTTTATTTTCATTTGTTTTTAATTTTTTTAATATGATTGCCCATGATGAACGAGATTAGATATGACTAATGTAATTGTTTTTGGTGTTTTGAATATAAAACAATAATAGGCACATCTGATAACTACTATTGCCAAAAAGGAATCATAATTTATATTTGTTAATTTTTACAATACAACGAGCAGGCTTTAGTTACTCTCAAACAGAGAAAGAGCCAATTGTTGTCAAAACGCTTAATAGAGTGCCCAGATGTTAAATATGTTTTCATGCCTACAACCCCGAGTAAGTGAGAAATTATATCTTTAATTGGGTTTATTGATTGATTTAATATTTTTATTAGATGCTATACTTTTGTTTTTTAATGTTTTAGCTTTCTTGGGTCTTGGTAGTGATTGGCAGGAAAATGATAGTCCACTATCTTGACCCTATGCATCACAAACCATGTGAAGACTTAAAAGATATCGTAAACATGTAAGTTCTTCTTATTATTTTTCATAGTATTATTTAAAAAAAAAAATACATTCACCTCAAACACATTTTTTTATTATTTATATATATTAAAACCTATAATATTTACCTATTTTAAAAAATCTACCCATTGAACTTATTTACATAGGGCTCTTTGAATATCTACAAAGAAGACATCGAAGATGGAGCCATCTTGGCAACTAGTGCAGGTGACATCCAAAAATTTTTCTTTACACATTAGCTTATGTATTTACACCATTAATATATATGAGTACTAATATTATTTTATAATTGATCGATTAGTATCCAAGACAAGAAGGAGGGTTCGAATGTGGCTACTTTGTTATGAGATTCATTAAAGAGATAATTTTTTATCCTACAATTATTGCTTCAAATGTATTACTTATTTAATGAATTGTACATAGTTTTAGCCTTCCAAATGTTATCGCATTTAGATTATTTTCTATTTGATTTCAGTTTTGGTGATAAAAAAAAACATATTCTCAAGTAGAATTCAATGAAATTAGAGGAGAATGGGCTACTTTTGTGCTACAACTAATCATGAATCATGTTGATGCATCATGATCACCATGCATGGTGAGTCCCTTATCTACTACATGAATTTTTCCATAAGGATTGTATAGTATTGCTTATTCTTTGAATAATGTTTCTATTTGAAAAAAAGAAAAAAAAAAAGGTTTTTAGATTTGTTCATTTATGATAACATCGATCCATGTTTATTTTCTTCAATAAAAATCTATAAAACTCATTAAACTATGAAATGCAGGTATACACTCTTGGGAGAGTGGAATGGAGAATAAAAAGAAAGAAGAAGGCAACAAGATTTTGGGTTTTTAAATGCAACTCTTATGTCATACGCTGTAGGACATAAATGTTACTTTAATTGGTATTGAGAAATTTAGATTTTTAAATGGGACTTTTATGTCATTTTATAGTTAGCCGATTTTATGCTTATGAAATGGAGGTATACATGAATCTTGGGATCTTTAACATTTCTAAATCATGTTTTGGTATGTATTCACTCTTCTTTTTTTAGTTTTGAATGGGTTTGATATGTTGGATGTACTATCTTTTTTGTGAACATTTGATATAACAAATATTATTAGATGATCAATGTATTATGAGTTATTCCAGAAACATTACAGAAAAATGAGTTAAATATAATATGATTGTTATATTTATGGAGAAAATATAAATAGGTTAATCTTATTAATTCATAAGCATTGCAAAAATCTACAACTAAAACCAATAATATCTTCTACAATAATTTACAATGATGTGACACCATAACTCAAAGGCGATGCATTTAATGTGACATCATAACTCAAAGATGATGCATTTAATGTGACACCCCATCATTACTAGAAATATATGGTGTCACTTCTGAATGGGTCACCATTTATCTACTTTGGTGTCACCAATTGGTACCCTCTATGGTGTCAGTGGAGAAGGTGACACTATGTTGTAGTGACACCCTATGTTTATGGTGACTCGTTATAAATGACACCAATTAATTATATATACCCTGATTCAATAGCCTAAATTAATCTCATCATACATATTCAACAATCTAATTTTGAAGTTTTGTAGATATTATTACCTTAATGTTTTTCTTTAAATTATTGTAGAAATAAATCAAACTCCAAAATAATTATCAAAATTTTTTGAACCACACTGATTACCACATGATCAAAAACCAAGACCGAAAGTGATGGTTTTAATGTAATTTAAAAAATACTTTAAAACAAGAATGGTGATGTTGATTTTAAGATAACTTTAAAATTACTCTAAAACGAACATTAACAACTGTTTTTTCACTCTTGGTGATTATAAAACAAATTCTATCCACGTGACCGAGAAGCAATATTGTGAGAATTATTTTTGCAATCCACCTTGTTCCTCTAATATAGAACTCATAATCTGATCCGATTATTTTATGCATTGATTTCATTTGTTCGTACCTACATCTATTTATTTGTACCATATTCTCCTATGTTTGTACGGTCTAAATTTATTTGTTACTTATATTGCAAGTTGGAGAGTTAGTGAATTACTACCCTAGCATTTTCCTTACTGTGGAATCTTTCATATAGACAAAGTGTCCAACTGTGATGGACCCAATCTTTCATGGAACACGCAGAAGGATATAAAGAAAGAAGTCTAGACTAACAACAATTATTGAGACCCCACTAATGAAGTACCCAGCTAAAACATGTACTACTCCAGACCAGAAGTTAAATCCATAAAACAGGCGAATGCTATGATATCTGTGGAGGAGGCGTCTTGGTGCCATATGATTTTGAGCCATTAACTGTTGGCGCTGGTGGCTGAGATGGAGTGCCTGATCTTAGGCTTCGCACTACTTTCTTGTTGTAAATGCTGATCTGGCCTTTACATCCAGAGTTACCTTTTCTGCCAGCAACTATCTTCCTCGTGCCACCAACCCACCATGGACTTGTATCACAGCCTTTCATGCATAAAAACAGTATACCAAATGAAAGTTAACCAAAAAGCACTTGCATTTCCTCTAACAATTTTCAAATGACAATAATTTGAAAAAAGCAAGAGTCCAAGAAAGAATTTGAAATAATTGAGTTAGGAGAAATATAATGAAAATGGAGGGTAAGGCCGGCTGACAATGGAGTAGACCTAGAAAGCTGGTGGCACATGGGTTGGCAAATACATTCATGCTGAATTAATAAATAGACTTTGGAAACTTTGATCTCTCATTAATATTAGTTGTACTTCAATGGTAAGATATTAAAAAAAAAAAAAAAAAAAAAAAAACAGAGAGTTTTAAAATTTCTAAATTTGAGTTTTAATAACCCTTTAACCAAATTATTATTATTATTATTATTATTATTCTGGGGCAAAGTGACAAACTCGGAGGAACAAGAGGTAAAAAAATATTTCTAAGTGTTTTGAACAAAATGGCCGATGCATGGCCCAAGCCTTGCGAATACAAAAAGTTGCAAAAGGATAAAACAAGGGAGAAGAGTACAAAACTTGTTCCAAAAGGGCTGACGTTATGGACCCCAAGTCTTGGAATGCAACAAGCCTGCGAAAGGATGGAAGGTTGGCTATGGGCCCAAGTCTTAGACAAGAAGTTGGGAAAAAATGTGGAAAACTACAGGAAAAACAAAAAAGGTAGGTGGCTGTGGGCCCAAGTCTTGAGACAAGAAGTTGGGGAAAAATGTGTGTTTACAGTAAGAAAAGATCCATTCGATTCACCAAACAATAAAATTGGTCGCTCCACCGGTTTAAATGGTTCGATCATCAATTTAGGTGGTTTGATTTCAATTTAATGCTTGAAATGGTTCAATTGTCTAAATCGAATTGGTATTATGATTGGTCAATGATCTTAACTAATTGGACTAGTTGGTTCAACTATTGGTTTAAGTGGTTTGATTTCAATTCAATGCTTAAAACGATTCAATTGCTTAACTAAATCAATACTTTAATCAGTCAACAATTTAAGTAGTTAGATTGACTGGTTCAATTATTGATTTAGGTTATTTGATTCTAGTTTAATGTTTGAAACTGTTCAACTACCTAATTAAATCGGTATTGTGATCGGTTGATAGCTAATTGATTTGACAAATCAATTTGATTTAGTTTTCAAAACTATGGTTAGGATCCCATGACAGTTTTTCCTATCGATAAATTTGGAACATGGGAGGAAATCACATTTCAACGGAAGCAAGTTCCTCCAGGCTATGAGAGGCGCTCATCAACCTTATATCCTCGATCAAACGGTCAAAGTTACAGTAGGAGGTCCCACCTTCACTCAGGCTACGTCTTGCCAATTTTGCCATGGCATCTACCGATTTGGTGAACTCAGCTCTTCTCTCTTCCATCACATCTCTCACCATCTTTTCAATAGTAACTCTATCGCAAGTGTCCTTCATATCCATACCCATCTTCCAAACATGGCTCACGAACCTACTGTTTAACTGTTGATCAGTAAAATACGGCCAGCAATCATTGGCACTCCGGCGAATATACTCTCAAGCGTGGAGTTCCATCCACCGTGAGTTAGGAACCCACCCACAGCCGGGTGCGCTAGAACCTCTTCCTGTGGAGCCCAATCCACAATTTGACCCCTCTCCTTCGTCACTTCCCGGAGCTGCGCTTGCAGCTGAAACTCTCCATCTTTTTCTGTGAGGGAGTCTGGCCGTATGACCCACAAGAAGCGACTCCGCTGTTGACTAGACCGTTGCCAGAACTCCATCATCTGCTCCTTTGTGATGGCCGTGATGCTTCCGAAGCTGACGTAGATGACAGATTTTGATGGCTGGCGATCAAGCCACGCTAAGCAGCTTCTGTCTTCCTCCCAGAAACTGTTGGAAAACTGTGACGTGGTTGTTTCGGATGCAGCCTGGATTTGAGATGTGCGTGGAGAGGTCCAATGGTGTAGATTTTTGGGCAGTGATTGCGTATTTGCAGAGAGTATGGGTCCGTCTAGGTCTTCAAATGTATTCCAGTAATGAGGGCATGGGCTCGTGGGGTTTGTTGAGTCTCCGTGATTATAAACTGGATTCCGCGGTCATTTGCATCCCTGGTACGGCAAAAACTAGGTAGATCTCGCCGCCGGAGAAACCCCTCCATTCCCGGCACTCTGGTTACTAGCCGATCCATATCATCATCTGCAGTTCAGTCATACTCCTAGGAAAATAAGCAAAAGAGAGAGAAAGAAAAACACAGATAAGCTAGAAAAGTTACCTTTAAAGGGGACTTCCCCTGCTTCAATGAGTTCGGCGAAAGAGAAATATGCCAAGAAAGCAACAAGGACTGACAGTACGGCAAGAAATGATGGAAACTCCAACTTCATTGGCAACATCAATGGCAAAAACTCATTGAGCCCATCTGCTATGATGCAGGTCACCGGGTCGGAACTCTGGGCACCACGAAATTACCATCTCCCTAAACAGTGGTTTGGTCGTGGCTTTTATTCCATCCATCATATCCCTCAATCCGGCACCAGTCCACGGACGATCCAATGGCAACCCATCGGAGATTGTCTGGAAACGGAAGCCAGGATAGCGCGTGTATCTATCCAGAATATTTGTGTAACGGAGGAGGCGGTGGTGGTTGTAGTCGGAGTTGAGGAAGGTGATGCGGAGGCCGGCGAGGGAAAGAAGTTCGGCGAGCTTGAGCATGGGATTGACGTGGCCTTGAAACTGGTAAAGGGAAGATGAGGACATGGGGAGAGACAGACCGATGTTCCATGTCAATTTTGGATTTGGTGATGTAGCAGCGTCAGTACTTTGCTCCTCTTTATATCACTGTGCTCGCTGCTTAGCTTGGGCTATCTGGAGGGTCACACACATGAAGAATAGTTGAGATCCACTTCCACTTGCCCTTTTCATGAAATTATGGGATGTTTGCTTTGTGATTACATGGAGATTGAATAGACTTTTTGAATGAGCAGAGAGCTTGTATTCAAGCTTGCAGGGCCAAGATTCAAACAGTGGAGACCATGAATGCTTGGGAAGTTCCCACTGTTGGGGATGGGCGTGGTTCCCAATCATATGAATATAATAGTGGGATTCCAATTCATTTGAATGTGGTGGTGGGAATCCACTCACTTGAACATGATATGAAGATCATTCATTTAAATATGATTCATTGATAATGCTATTAAATAAAATTATTCCAATTACCACAACCCTAGCTTGTTAATCAACCATAGACACCAATAGAAAAAAAAATGAAATTTTTAACATGATTTGATGATCAATGTGATCCCTTCACGGAGTCTTGCAACACTCAAGAACCCACTAATCAAGAGAAAATAGGATCACAACGATGAAACTCTAAAAAAAACCTTTCAATTCTATCCTTATTGTGTAAAAGAAAAACTAGCTAAAATATAAAATGGTTAAATATATAATAAGGATAAACTCATCATTCATCATATAAAAAAAAATTTCTCTATGGGGCATTGCCCCCTTCAACCCCTATTAGTTGACTTGAGTAGCTTAATCCTCACGAGTTTGGCGGCGAGTTCAATCTTCGACATCATAAGTGAAGTATAACAAAACTGATTTAGACTTGATCACAATTCAACATAGCTATCATATTAGGATCATCCATTTAAATAATGATGGTAAGGTAATCACACCATACGTATATTAGATGAGGATCATTCATTTAACCATTAATATTATTCTAACATGCACACACCATAACAATATATATATACAAATAAAATTTTTTTCTTGAATATTTAAACAAGAAAATTCCGAAAATTGAAAAACTTAATTACTCCCAATTTAAACAACAAAATTGCACATATGATATATCAATTTGAAGCTTGTGACAAAAGGAACAAAAGGCCTAAAGTTTCACAATCAAACGAAACTAAAAAAAAACATACACATTCATGGATCACAGATTCGGCTTCGAAAATAAAATAAAATAAGAAACTAAAAATTTTATTTTCCATTTCCAATTGTAGATCCTAAATCATGTAAATCTGGCTCTAATACCACATGTAGAATATTTACATAATCACATAAATTAATCATACATGATTAAAGGATACTAACAATAGGAAATCACTATAAAGAACATACCTATTTGAGCCATCATAAAAAATCGTGATTGATTGTTGCAACCAAGTCTTCCTCTCTATGATCTTGATAACAGCTATGGTGGCTCGATGGGAAAACAGAAAAGACCCTTTTTATCTAAATTAAAGAGGGGACTTAGCATAACTCAATATTGGGTTCTCATTGGGCCCTCCCATAATGGGCTTCAATGAGACCCATAGCCTACACTTGCCACTCAACTGAGCTTCTACTCAAAAGATGCAAACCCAATCCAAAATGTGATCACTAGTTAATTAGGTTCATTATACAATAGACTATCCATTAACCCGTTTTTGCAAATACAAATTATTCAATTAATGTTAGCCCATATAAAAAATTTTCCAACAGCGGGTACTAGACAAATTCAAGTCCTTGGATAGTTTTCTGAAAGGCTTAAAATCAGTAGAAATAGATGATAGAGAAATGGTTTGAATGGAGGAGTTGTCCCATTAAATATAAGATAGTTGAAAGTAAAGTTCTTTTTTACTTAAAACTTATTTTTTATATAATAAAGGGTTAATTTTATTGAGACCCGCTAAGGTCTAGTGTAAATATACTAAACCACCACAAGTTTCAAATTTCGTCAATTAGCATCCCTATAAATGTATTTCATATATAATTTTTTTTAAGGAATAAAATTTGGTTTTTAGAGAATTGTTAAACACTCTTATCTAAAATATTTTTACTTAAAACATCTCTAAAACATAAATAAAATAAATTTATAAGGGTGTTAATTAATGAAATTTGAAACCAATGGTGGTTTAGCATATTTACATCAAACCTTAGGGTCTTAATGAAATTAATCCTATAATAAAGGCTTAATGTTAAGACTTTGATGGACCTACTTGTTATTCTTCTTTCATGTAAAATTTTTAGTAGTTAATGAAAACATGACAAATATTAATTTCTATAATTCAAAATATACTATCAAGCTATATTTTCTCCATGATTAAAACAAAATATAAACTCACTTAATTTGAACAATTAAATAATATTAAATCATGAAAATTAAATATAAAAAGGAAAAAGATTGGATAAATTAATAGGGAAAAATAAGTATGAATATTAAAGAAGATTTTATTTATTTTTATAATTTTAGTTAAATATTATATTCTTAGTACTTAATGGTAAGTGACATTTTTTTAGTAATAATATTTAGTTACCTCTACTTTTATATTTTTTTTAGAGAGGGCAAATTTTCCATTTTTCATTTTTATTTTGCTAAAAATTCTTAACATGTAAGGGATTTTTTTTTTTTTTTTTTTTTTTTTTTTTTTTTTTTTTTTTGGAATTTCGAGGGGGCACATGACCCCTAGTCTTACTTGGCTCCGCTAGTGCTTTTGCATTTTGTTGTAAAAAAATAGTCAATATTTAACTGCTTCCTTTAAAAATAAAATAAAATTATTAGTTCACACGTTAAATCAATGAAAAGAAAAAGAAAACTTTAACTTTGACATATTAATTAATAAATGATAATCGACAGGCTTAATGGCTAATTTAATAGCCGATAGTGCAACATTGAATAATGAATTTTTTATTTAGTAGCATAAACAATAGATCATATTGAAAGGAATCATCTTTACCTGTATCATATTCAAATGAATGTTATTATTGTGTTTTACTCAAATTAAACTCTTAGATTTTGTTGTTTACATATATTGTAGTTGATATGTAGCATCAATTTCGTTTTTTTTTTTTGCTCAATTTGGTGAAAATTGAAAATTCGAAAATATGGGTATGAACCCTAGAAAATTTGTTTTATATTTTTTTTAAAAATGAGCAAGATTGAGAAGTTTTTTTGTTTAATTAATTGTTGTAGAGAGATTTCTTATATTGTTAAGGTAAAAATACATGTAAAATGAGGCCGAAATAGGTGTTAAAATAGAGTTTTTCGATCTTGGCTATGGAGGTATGGAAAACCGAATTTTTTTAATCAATTATGGAGATCTTTAAGTTGTGTGTTTTTTTTTTTTAATGATTAAATGTCCTAGAATTGTTAGAAACAACCTAAAGTTTAAAACCTCTCAAGATCCTGATAAAAAAAAACCTTTTTTTTTTCAATTGTTTGTAATCCGGGTTGCAATCGGGTCATTTGACTCGTATTGCAGAATTTTTGACCTAGTGCTAGAGGTTGAAGATGACCTCCAGCACATGCCACATGTGCCACACGTTCCCCACTCGCGGGTCAAGTGTGTGAGGGGTGTGTAACCTCATCCAATGTCCGTTTGAGCCTCGTTTTTTCTTGTGCGCTCGTTTTTTTGTAATCTATTTTTTTGGATATATTATTTTATTTTTTGGGGGTCAAAATATTTATTGAATAATTATTACTTATTTATGTGATTTAATTAGCTTAAAATTATTTTTTGGTATAATTTTCTGTTGAGAATTTACCAGAAATTATGCTAATATATATGGAATAGGAGTGTAGTACTCACTCTCTCTAGATTGAAACTTTTTCAAGCATACTCCCCTACTTGGACTAAATCACATAAACTAGTTAAATAATTAGTTTAAAGTGTAATAAAAAAATGTTGTTCAAATTCTTGCAACTATAACTGATCATATGCATATATATCACTAATATGCACTATTGTTGTTGGGCAATATTGTTTTTAATTTACCCAATTTTGGAATGTTGCATGTGAATTGTTGAGGTTATTTCACCCAAGTGATTTAACCATCAAAATTTGCAAGTTTATGAGTTCCTATTTTGTTGATGGGGAAAATTTAAGATTAATTTGTACAATCGCCTACCCAAAGGGGGTTATTGTGCAAATTAATTTAACAACATGAGGATATTGAATGAGATAAATAATTTGATAAATTTATTTGGCCAAAGGAAATAAATTTTAATGAATTATTTGTTGATCTTCATGCTTAGAGAATAGTTGTTTATTGTGGACTCTGCCCAAAGGGGAGTTTATGATAGTACAATTGATTCTTGTATTGTATTGCTTATGCTTATTTAAGTTTTTTACCTATTGCCCATAATTGATCTAGTTGCAAAATTTTGACAATCAGTTTCCTTTGCTGTGAACAACAATAATGCTACAATTGAAATTCTAAGTGGGTCGAACTATAAGAGATGGAGATCAGACATAGAGTTTGTTTTAGGAATGATGGACTTTGACATGTCTCTACGTGAAGATGGACCTTCTAAGCTTACTAATGAAAGCACTAAAGCTATGAGAGTTCATTATGCGAAATGGGAAAGAACGAACCATTTGAGTCTCATTTCAATCAAGACGTCCATTGCTGAGCATCTCCTTGAAGGAATACTTGAAAGCAACAATGCTAAGGAATTTCTCGTTGCTGTGGCAAATAGATACCAAACATCTGACAATGTCGAAGTTGGCCATTTTATGGATGAATTGATGAATATGAGGTATGATGATATGAAAGGGGTTCGTGAGTATATCCTAAAAATGGTACATCTTTAGACTAGATTGAAAGCACTAGACATTCCCATTCCCGATAAGTTTATTGTTCATCAAGCCCTCAATACTTTGCCATCTTTTTTCAGCCAAATCAAGACTGCATACAACACCCTGAATCAGTCTTGGGGTGTGAATGACCTAATCACTAAGTGTGTGCCTGAGGAAGAAAAGTTGAAAAGAGAACAGAATGAATTTGCTCATCTCGTTGCTCTTGGAAAACCGAATAATCAAAAGATAGTTGAAAAGGCTAGAAAACCCAACTTCCATAGTCATAAGAAAAACAAGAATTTCAAGAAGAGTGGGAGTGAAAAGCAGAAGAATGGAAATGCCAATAACACAGACCTTAAGTGCTATCACTGCAACAAAAAGGGTCACAAGAGGGTTGATTGCTTTAAGTTTAAGAATTGGCTAGAGAAGAAAAAAAAAAAAAACAGGGTATGTTATCTGCCTATGTCTGTTTTGAATCTAATTTAGTTAATGTTCCTTTAGATTCATGGTGGCTTGACAGTGGTGCTATTGTTCATGTTGCAACTTCTTTACAGGGGATAAGAAATATGAGGAAGCCAAGTGAAAAAGAGTCAAAGCTTAAAGTTGACAGTGACATCGGGATTGATGTTGAGCATATTGGGATTGTTGTTTTAGAATTAGATTATGGTTTTCAACTTGTTTTGGACAATGTTTTTTGTGTACCTTCGTTTAGAAGGAATATAATTTCCCTTTCAGTACTTGATAAAGCTGGATATAGTTTCACTTTTGCAAATAAAAGAGTTGATGTGATTTATGACTCTAAAGTGATTGGAAATTGTGTTTTATTTGACAGGCTTTATAGATTGTCGTTGTTATCTACTTGTTCTTATAATGTTGCTAAAAGACCTTTGACTAAGGAAAGATCTTCATTGTTATGGCATAAGCGTTTGGGGCACATTTCTAAAGAACGAGTAGAACACTTAATTAGTTCTGGGATTCTTCCCCGCCTTGATTCTGATGACTTAGAAATTTGTGTTGATTGTGTGAAAGGAAAATTGACAAAGGATAAGAAAAAAGGGTGCAACTCGTAGTCAAAATTTGTTGGAGATTGTTCATACAGACATTAGTGGACCTTATTCCACTACCTTGTGTGGCAACAAGTACTTCATTACATTCATTGATGATTTCTCCCGTTATGGCTATGTATTTTTTATCAAAGAAAAAGCAAATGCTCTTGAAATGTTCAAAGTCTTCTGAACTAAAGTTGAGAAATAACTGGAGAAAGTCATCAAAATTGTGAGATCTGATCGAGGTGATGAGCATTATGGGAAGCATGGTGATACTGGACAACAAAAGGGACCTTTTGCAAGGTACTTACAAGATAATGGTATTGTTGCTCAGTATACTATGCCTGGTAGTCTTGAACAGAATGGCATGGTAGAAAGGCGCAACCGCACTCTTATGAAAATGAAGAGGAGCATGATGGGTAGATCAAATTTGCCAGAATACTTATGGGGTGAAGTGTGGACCCGCATTTTTCACGTGTGTCCCCACTCGATCGGCGAGACTCGTTTTTTATTTTGTGAAAAAAATAGTTTTTGGAAAAGTTGGAGTCTCCACTTATTTTATTTTTATTTTAAAGGGAAAATAAAACAAGAAATAAAACCCTAAAAAAATGACTCCATAATTTTTTGGAAAAACATGTCTTTGAAAAACCCAAGTCTATGGTCGGGGATAGAGTTAACTTATTGGGAAAGATTACCTCTAGAGGAAGGTAGCACCCCTCTAAGCCCAAAGAGGTCTTTACCTTGACTAAAAATTGGGGTAATTGTGGCATTAACTTGATTATTGAGGATCCGTTAGATAGACTAAGGTGTTTCACAAAATAACATACCAAAGTAAGGCATCGAATTCCCATATCAAGGCGAGAGTTAGGGGGTCGTAACCTGACGACTTTCTCTAAGCGCTATCATAAAACATAAAAGTTATGTATTGAGATTTAGCATCACACAACAGCATTTTTCAAAAAGATGATCAAACAAGCATCGAGACAGTCAGTAAATGGCATCAACAAGGCAATGAACAATGCATAATCATGAATAATTTTTGGGAAGTGGTGGTGGCAGAGAGCATGACCTGAACAACAAGTAAGTGCCTCTATAGGTAAACAAGGTTAGCCCAATAAACAGAATTCAAAAAATAATCTCATGCCACCTCAAAGAGGAAGCACAATCAAATCAGTATATTCAATTTTACAAACAATATAGAAGAGATTCAGGATGTTCGGGGCCTCCACCAAATCCCTGATTGAATTTTGCATGAGTTGATTTCATGAATACCATTTGTCGAAATAATGAAGGTTTGTTCAATGCTTGTCTAAAAAAGACGAGAAAAACCTAGTGAAAATTATTTGAAAAAATGAAGAAACGGCAATGCCAGACGGAAGTGGCAGCAAAGAGATTTATTAAAAATCTAATTTTAATGCCTAGAATCTTAATGATGAGAATCTAAAGAGAAATGAAGAGTTATCTGTAATGGAAAAGGTTTTGAAATCTAGATTTGAGATGTATAAGATCACGCAAAGAAGAAAATGAAACATTAGGAGGAGTATGACGTGTGGCAAGGCGGCCAAGCTGGATTAGTGTCTAGGCTGCTTTTGAGACTGTTACTTGGGTTGCTTGAGGATGCTTCTGTAGATTGCTGAATGGACTTCTGCATTCTACACAACCTGAGCAAGAACTTGTGCACTCGAACTGATGTCTTCCATCAGTTTCTTCTAAATTCAGTTTTGAGAATGATAATTGAGGTGTTTGAGTGTAATTAACATCTGAGTTCTGCTTTTATTATCAACTTGCTCATAGATAATTTTCTTCAACTAAGTGCTCGTGTCTTAATTGATTTTCAGATGTTCAGTTTCCAGAATAACTCCTTATTCGTCAGGCGTATCATTGCCCATATTAGAAATTAACGCCTCAGTCAATAGGATTTTCAACAACATTATTCGCTATGTGTGAGGCAAATGGTAGTAAGCTGGAGACTTTCTGATGATTCCTACATGTGTCTGGAACTTTGGCGAGAGTGGCTGCAGAGCACCAAGCTCCCACCACTCAGTTCCTCCTGAAGGCATTCTTCTCGATGGGCCTTCTTCTCTTTCTAAGTGGGGGAAAAAGAAAGAAGACCAATGAAAAAAAAAAACCCAATCAAAAACAATGAAAGGCCCGCAAAAGTTGATATCTGCTCAATTACTGATGTCTTTTGGAGCTGCT
>JBAPGN010001967.1:0-15087 GCA_037355405.1 Vitis amurensis | reverse complement strand
AAAGGAAAACATCCTATATTTGCCCACGAAATAACTAATCACAGGGAAAAGAGTAGTCAACCATACAAATAAGAAAATAACTCTATTTACAATCTACAACTTATATAATCTTTATAATCTGATTTAGCCCATATAGGTTGCATTATTCTTCAACAAACACATAAAACATCACAAATCTGGAACAAAACAATGTCCAACTATGTCTAAGCCCTAAAGCATGGTTTTTCTTTTTTTCTTTTTTTGATAGGTAAAGCCCTAAAGCATGGTTTATCAATGACCATAGGTGGACACATGCATATGTTCAGTGGTATATGGTCTCCCACAACACAGCCTATTGTCCTACCAACACCAACAATCATGAACCAATATTTGGACCACTCACAAGACCATTTTTAGAAAAGTTCACATCATTGCAAATAATATAGCAAAAACAATGGCCAAAAATCATAACAAAATGCTAACTTTTTTACAGCAAAGAACTCTAGATGCCACTCATTTTTTGGTCTACATTAGGAATAGTGTATCCTAGGCCTTGGCACATGTCCAGAATTTCAGGTCACAGGTCATTGTTTTTTATTGGGTGGTATGAAAAGGGGAATCAAGATCATAAATGTCATGATTGATCTATAGCAAAATAAATTGTGAACATTGGAAAAGAGTTGGGCAAGAGTTTCTTCAAACAAAATTAGCTTAATGTGGTAGGCTTGGTTTAGGAAAATTACTAATATATGGACTCATAACAGGATTAGGAATCTGCACCAAAGGATTGGTGAGCACATTAGAATTATTATTCTAGTAGCTGGTGCAACTATTGGATATAGTGAAGGATTTAAGAGACTAAGCGACAACCTATTCAACTGCATCCAAGGTAGTGAGACTAGGTAAATTTGGCAACATATAGCAGAATAAATAGCTCAGGAGATTTACCTTGTCGCTGTCCCTGCAGCACCAGCCTCGGTACGGAAGCAATGGGAAAAAGCCACATACTTCAAAGGTAACAGGGACTCAGCAAGAATAGAATCCATATGAATTCCTCCCACCGGTATTTCTGCAGTGCCGATGAGGCACTGGTCACTACCCTCGATAGAGTAAACCTGTTAGTATTGGCAGGAGTGAAAATAAATCAATATGGTAATCGCAATCAACTTAAATTTATCCAGTCTCAAGAAACATCAAATGCCTTCTCTTTTAAGCACATATATGTATGTATGTATGTATGTATGTATATATATATATATATATATATAGATACATACATAGATTGTGTGAATCTCAGTCATTTAATACCACCACCAGATAGTGGCTACACAAACCTAAAACATGTCAGTTTCATGGTAAAACATGATTATCAGATTGTGGAGTCAAGCATCAACCAGTCAGTTTGTCATCACCCTCATAACTGATAATCATGGTACATGAAGTCCAGGTATTAAAGCATGTTTGGAAGAGATTAAAAAAAGAAAAATATAAACAAACCTGGGTATTTGACCACGAGGTTGAAACCCACATTTTTCGACAACAGAGGATCTCACAATTTCTGGGGTGGTTAGCGGTGTAAAACCCCTTTTCATGACTTCTGAGAGGGTCCAATTGATGAGGGCCATCTCTAGCATTACTGCCTCATTCTTTAGGTAGTAGAATTTTGACCCACTGACCTGTACACAAGCAAAGAGTGTTATATGCCTATTAAACAGAGTCCAGGTGGTAGATTTTCCCTTTATTTATTTATTTATTTTAAGAACTTTGGCCCACCAAGCTAAACATCATCACAAGCACTAGAACATGGAAACCCTTGAAATTATGATAGAAAAGTTAAACCCCCACACTGACAAGCTATAGATGGTTTAATACCTTAAGGTAAAGAGAAAGAATACCTCGGCAGCAGCGTCAAAATCAAAAAGATCTAGTTCTTTTCCAAGTTGAAGGTGATCTTTGATTGTAAAGCCAAACTTGTGTGGGCTTCCAACCTACAAAATAATGAACAAAATGAAAGAAAATCTTTATGAGCATGATAACAGCACCCTTCCCTCCTCACAGGAGAGAGAGAGAGAGAGAGAGAGGTCATTAAAACTGAGATACCATCTTTCTTAATGTGGAACAATCCTCGCCTCCAATTGGAACATCTGGATGAGTCATGTTTGGTATACACTGGGCTTCCTGCTGAAGCTCATCAGTAAGCCTAAGCAAGTCTTCTTCCAAATTCATAACTCCTTCCTTCAGATTCTTTCCTGAATGCAAAATACCATATGGCTTTGGATGGCAATTGGAACCAGGAGAATGGTATAATCATGATGCAGCTTTCTTAGCCATACCTTCTTCTATTAGTTTCTGACGCTCAGATGGTTCCATTTTGCCTTTCATCTTGCTTGCAACTATATTCCGTTCCCCACGAAGACGTTCAACTTCCTGCTATCTTTGAGTGTCAATTAGCTACAATTGAGAAGAAACCAATTTTATTTTGTTTAAATGCAGCATTAATGCACAATATATCCCCATTTGTTACAACATCACTTCTAACAGAAAAAGTTTATATAATATAGCTGGAATAAAATCGCATACAGTTTATAAGGAATTCAGAGTCATCTTCCACAGTTGCACGGTTAGAAGTCATTGACTCCAATAGCAGTTCCAGCACAGTTATTTAGTACAGTCAAGGCTACATCTTGGAAGTAGCATTGGTACATAGAGAAAAGAAGCACTTGCTGAGCACGAAAGGAAAAAAGGCAAGCATCTCCTACGAGTGATAGATTAATATCAACGTAGTGAAAGCATTGTGTGGATTAAAAAACTTACTGGAAGTGCAACTCTAGGAAAAGGCTTCTTGAAATGCAATGTCATTAAAAAAAAGGTGGACTCTCCTAAGGTGTATGCCTCTGTAGTCTAGACACAGGCATCAACATATTCATGCATGTGGACCAGTATAAATATGTCAGTTGTCCAAGTTTGAGCTTTATGGCCCTTCTACAGCACAGTTTTGTCAAAAGCATCAAATGCTAGACACCGTCTAACATTGAACTTCTCACTCTTGCAACATAAAATAGGCATAAAGACCACTATCTTGATCTACAGAACATTATGCCATGCTACTGCTGGTACCAAATATGATGAGCACTGATATGGACAATGGCATAAGCTATCCATGATGCATGAACGTTTGACTATAAGTTCGGATGCTATTGTAATAAACATGATGATTGCCCATTTGACCTTTTCTAAAATGTTTGATTTATTTACAAATCACAAATATTATATCAATGTTATATGTTGTAGTTATCCTAGATCCTCGACAACAAGAAAATCACTTCCATAATGCAAATGAAAGTTTAAGTACATAAACAAAAGTATAAAAAAAAAAAAAAAACTAGATCTTTTTGGGCAATGAGATATACAAACTAGAGAAGCCCAACCTAACCTTTTGAAGGTTTGAAACTCTCTCATAGAGCTCAAGTATAAGTTCCAAATTAGCATTGGAGTTCCTATTCTTTATGTTGTTGGCAACAACAGCTTTATTGTCTCGTATCCACTTGAAGTTAATTGCAGCCTTCCATTGAGGCTTCACAACTGAAACACCAATACCAAAACAAATCACTGCCAAAAAAAAAAAGATTTGGATTGAAAGAATGTTGCATGTAGAGGAAAATAAGGCACCTTTATCATTAGAGTTCGCAACCGGAGAGGCCTGGACATCTGGAGCTGAAGGTGCTCTTGCTCTGGCCTGGAATGGAAATGGAGGTCTCTGGGAACAGTTATGGCGGTAAAGCAGCAGATTTAGGGTGAGGGTCCTCGACACAAGTGGTTTGAATGGGATCGGAATAGTAGTGAGCTTCAGAGTTTGGAAGGTGGAGCTGCCCAAACACAACGGCAAACCCATGCTGCTCCCCCTGCCTCTGCAATTTTGTGTAGAGGGGTGAGTCGAGGTTTTATAAGCCACCGTTGCTTGTCCACCACACCCTTTTTCTAAGCCCACATAGGTCCATCATTTTGTGGATGAAAAGGTAAGTTTGATTGGATTATGAAAAGGGAAAAGACGTTTCATATTTAATTCAAAACAAATTCTAAATTAAAATTCTTTTTCTCATTTAACAACATTATCTATCTATCTATCTATCTATATATATAATAGGTTTTAGACAATGACGATTCAGCAACATCAAAATGAGGAACAAAATTATATTCAGTCCACTTGCATGCTAATAAAAAAATCAACACCATCCAAATTTGTATTATCATTTCAGAAAAAAAAAAAAAGTAACCTTTAAATGTTCTCAGTGATAAAAATGAGCTGCTCAATGACTGAAACAAAGATCTACCTCCAATCGTTGGCAATTTTTTTTTGCTTATGGAATCAAGCACCGACATAAAAGCAGAAAAAGGTATCAATCGGTTTATTACATCCCAACTCAATATATATATACTTGACGAATTCAGAATATAACACCAAAAAAAAAAAACTTAAAATGAAAATCCAATTAAAAAAAAAATGAAAGCAATAGATAGAAAGTGAAGAGACCGTATAATGCAGAGAATGCAGAATAAAAAAATGAAGAAAACTATATATATGGTTGCAATCGTAACCGTTACATCATAAATGGGTGAAGATTTTGGAAAGCCAAGTAATTGCAGTCGGATAGAATTTAATTAGAAAACGGTAATTTGATTTTAAAAAACTCAATTCGGAAGATTGATTGGAACGTACATGAAATCGAAGTACACTGAATCGGTAGTTAGAACTTGCTTGTATGAGAGAGCAGATGGGAAACTTGGACCTCTATGTAACCTAGGGTTTTTACGCATCTCTGCTTAGCAGGGGAGTTTGAACTCGTGAATTGAGAAACCGAGTCAAGAGGTGGAAGGAACTCGTGTTTATGAGAGCTGCCGCCATGCAAAAAAAAAAAAAAAAAAGTAATTTTTTTGGTTTTCCGTGGATTTTCTCGGAAATCAAACGAGGATGAATTTTCCCGGCAATCGAATGGGGGATGGATTTTCTTGGGAATCAAACGGGGGTTGCAAAAAAATAATAATAATAATAACATGATTAGATTAGTACCTGCGAGGACTGAGAGTGGCAGAGGAAAATAGGGCCTTTTTAGGGATTCTCTCGTCTGAAGGGCAACTTCAGACGGGCTTCTTGATGCCCGGTGAGAGAAGTGGGTGGCCCTTTTGATTTTTAGATTTAGTACAGATAAAAAAAATAAAAAATAAATAAAAAAAAACAAATCATGAGAACAATTTTCCTCACTCAATAAAAATCCATCTTTATTTTTATTAAATCACTACAATGGATTGAAATTTCGATTTTTATTGGTAACATTTTATAAATTAAAATTAATTTGATAAGATAAATTATTAATAATTTTAATTATTTAAATAAATTAATGTTAATACAAAAAGTTGTTACTACATATTTTTAATAAAATTTAAGAAATTAAATATCAAATAAAATATTTTATATAAATTAATTATATTTTTTTATTTAAAATGTAATAAAACATGTTTTAATAAAAGTATTTTAAATTTTTTTAAATAAATATTGTCTTCAACAAAATGGACTTCTTTCATTTAACAATATGATGGAACTATATCGATCTTCATTTTGATATAAAAAACTATTGTAATATCATATGCATTATATTTATGTATAAATTATTTTTATTCAATAAAATCAAATATTTATTAACTTAATTCAATATTTATCTACTTCCAAAATTCATATTAATTATTCAAAAAATTGAAATATCGAATCTACCGATGTTTTTCTTCTTGATCATATCTATGTCAATTAAGCTTACAAAATAATTTTAAAATGTGTATTATTGTTTATTTTATCATTTTTTTTTAGTTTTTCCAAGCATTTCTATGAATTTAAAATAATTTTTGCTCCACCGATATTTATGAAAAAATATCCATCGATATTTCTGATATATCCATAAAACCAAAGTATCGATATATCCGTACAATCAAAGTACAGATATATTCGTAATTCCTGATATTTTCATCATTGGATTTGACTCATGTGGCCATCCTAGAAAACAGAGAGAGGCAAGTTTTGCCCACCTATTCCCCGACGATGGTACCTCTGATATGAAGATGATAGGTATGTACTCGTTATGTGGTTTGTGTTGGATTATTTATTATTTATTTATAAGCATATTTATTTTGGGGTTTAGGGTTTAGGGTTTAGGGTTTGGGGTTTAGGGCTTGGGGCCTACGGTTTGGGGTTTGGGGTTTGGGGTTTAGGGTTTAGGGTTTTAGGGTTTAGGATTTAGGCTTTAGAGTTTTAGGGTTTTAGGGTTTGGGGTTTAGGGTTTTGGGCTTAGGGTTTTGGGTTTTGGGTTTTGGGGTTCGGGGTTCGGGGTTTGGGGTTTAGGGTTAGGGGTTTGGGGTTTAGGGTTTCGGGTTTAGGGTTTAGGGTTTAGGGTTTAGGGTGATCACGACCCGAGGCGTACTGTGCTACAGTGTTGGCATAGGCCCACAATTGCCTCCCAATTTAAAAAAAAAAATAAAAAAATTTAAAGGTTAAGGGCTAAGGGCTAAGGGCTAATGGCTAATAGCTAATAGCTAAAGGCTAAGGCTAAGGCTAATGGCTAAGGGCTAATGGCTAATAGCTAATAGCTAAAGGCTAGGGTTAAGGGTAGTGGCTAAGGGCTAATGGCTAAGGGCTAAGGGCTAATGGTTAAAGGTTAGGGCTAAGGCTAATGGCTAAGGGCTAAGGGCTAAGGGCTAAGGCTAAGGCTAAGGGCTAAGGGCTAATGGCTAAGGCTAAGGGCTAAGGCCCACAATTGCCTCCCAATTAAAAAAAAAAAAATTAAGGGTTAAGGGCTAAGGGCTAAGGGTAAGGCCCACAATTGCCTCCCAATAAAAATAAAAATAAAAATAAAGGAAAAACAAAAGTTGGGCCGAAAGTGGGCCCACAATGGCCCATATAAGGGCCGCCTAGTGTGGTGGGGAGGGGCTGCTATGTGGCAGCCCATTCTTTTTTTTAAAAAAAAAAGAGGCCCAGATTTTGGGCCGAAATTGGGCCCAAAATGGCCCATAAATGGGCCGGCTATTGGGGTGGTGGAGGGGCTGCCAAGTGGCAGCCCATTGTCTTTTAAAAAAAAAAACAAAAAAAAAAAAAGGGTCGCGAAATTGGGCCGAATTTTGGCCCAAAATGGCCCAAAAATGGGTTTGTGGGGGTGCCACGTGGAGCACCCTCAAAAATCCAAAAAAAAAATGAAAAGAAAAAAGGTTGGGGGCAGCCTGGCCGCACCTGAGCACGCCACGTGGCAGCTGGGTGCTCAGGTGTGGCTGCTGCCCCTTCCCTTTTGCCCAGGAGGGCTGCCGGCCGTCCGTTCTTTCGATGGCGATTCCGGCTATCTCGGGCGACGTCGACAGGCAAGAGGGGTCGACCGTCATAGTTTTCGACGTGGTCTTTCCATCCATGGGGTCGGATCGTCGGGATTATGGCCACAAGGTATCGAAAATCGCGCTTAAAAAAAGGGGAAAATTCTCACTTTTTTGGCACTATTTACGGTGATCATAAGAGGTTTACCCTTATAATATCGGGGTTCGAGAAATTTCTTCCAAAAAAGGAGGTCAGGCCATCATAGCCCTTGACAAGGGCTTTCGATCCGTACGGTTGGATTCGCATTGCAATGGAGGGAAGGGCATGAAAAATGGCTCGGAAAATATTTTCTCCTACTATTCATAAGAAACGGGTGCGCTCACTTCCGGGGTGCGGATCGAAGGGCATGGGTCCCTCAGAACGAAAACGAAGGGTCGCGCGACGTCCGTGGACGTGTCTAGTTTCGATCCAACGGTTCGAATCGTGGAAAGTGGGTCCAGAAGGGGGGTATTTTTTGGCATTTCCGCGAAGGGCACAATGGTCAAACCACTATTCGAAAAGAACGTTTTTTGGAATTTGACTTTTGACCTGGGCTAGGGTCGAAGGGAACGGCGTGGAGAAGCAAACCAGTGAGGTTCCCTCACTGCTATGGGTGTTTTTCGGCCATCCGAGATCGTTTAGGGCCTCAAAATCGCGTTCAAAGTTTCCATATTTTTTGTAGTTTTTCTGGATCTACCGGTTTCCCCTAAAACCGTCGTAAACGGCATTTTGCTTTCCATAATCCTCGATGATATGAGTCTAACGGCACCGACGGATAGCAGTGAGGGAACCTCACTGTTCTATGGGTGTTTTTCGGCCATCCGAGATCGTTTAGGGCCTCAAAATCGCGTTCAAAGTTTCCATATTTTTTTGTAGTTTTTCCGGATCTACCGGTTTCCCCTAAAACCGTCGTAAACGGCATTTTGCTTTCCATAGTCCTCGATGATACGAGTCTAACGGCACCGACGGATTGCCGTTTCGACGTCGTTTGGTCCCGATCCAACGGTGGGGGAAATGGGCCAAATTGCACTTTTTCTAGATTGGGCCCCGCAGAGCCAGAATCGTCCCAATCATATGGTTCCACATCGTTCCTCTTGAAAAATTATGCGATTTCAAAAAAAAAAATCGTCCAATTCCGACTCCCGAAAGTGGACTTTCAGTTAAACCGACTTGTTTCAATATAAACAATATCATTTTTATATAAAGCGTTACTATACGTTACATGTTTCATCTACTTATACTTTTCTCCAAACCTCCCAACTCTATTCCCGATTTTTTTTTCGACCCAAACCGAACCCGACCCGGGTCATTAATATTATTTTAATCGTCTATTTAATATTATTTCAATAATTTATTTAATATTATTTTTATTCTTTATTTTATATTATTTTTAATACTTATTCAATATTATTTTAATATTTTATTTAATATTATTTTAATATTTTATTTAATATTATTTAATAATAATGATATTATTAATTTATTAATTATTATTTTTTATTTTCATAATTAAATTATTAATTAAATGGGAATGGGCCTTATTTTTTTGCCCATTTCCTTATTTCCTTTGGGCTGGGCCCTTTCCTTACTTTTGGCCCAGCCCACCTCTCCTTCTTCCCCTACCCACCTCTCCTTCTTCCCCTACGCACCTCCTTCACTTCAATTATTTAATATTATTATATTTACTTATTTATTTTACTAATTATTAATTAACAATTTTTCACATATTATCTTAATCAAATAATAATTTAGTTATTTATTATTTATATAAATAAATAATCAATATTTTAATTATTATTTTATTTACTTATTTTATTAACCATTTAATATTTACTTTACTAATTCTTAATCATTCTTATTTTAATTAATAATTTTAAAAATATTATTTTAATAAGTAATTAATTATTTAATTAATCAATTAATTTTTTATTTTTATTTTTAATTTTAATTTCATTCTTTATATAATATTATTTTACAACTAATTAATTATTTAATATTTTAATTACTAATTTAATATTATCTTATTTACTTATTTACTTATTTATTATACCCACGTCAATTCTTTAATATTATTATATTTACTTATTTAATATTATTACAATCTAATCAATTATTTAATATGATTTAATTAACTATTTAATATTTATTTCACTAATTATTAATTAACAATTTTTCACATATTATCTTAATCAAATATTAATTTAGTTATTTATTATTTATATAATTAAATAATGAATATTTTAATTATTAATTTAATAATGAATATTTTAACTATTAATTTAATATTATTTTATTTACTTATTTTATTAACCATTTAATATTTACTTTACTAATTCTTAATCATTATTATTTTAATTAATAAATTTAAACATATTACTTTAATAAGTAATTAATTATTTAATTAATCAATTAATTTTTTATTTTTACTTTTAATTTCATTCTTTATATAATATTATTTTACAACTAATTAATTATTTAATATTTTAATTACTAATTTAACATTATCTTATTTACTTATTTATTATTATTTTATTTATTTAATATTATTCTCGTGGCGACACTGTAGCACAGTACGCCTCGGGACGCGTGTGATCACTGTAGCGAGCGTGACTCATGGTGCGAGTGTGATTGGAATCCCGAGATGTCGGGAGCCATCGTCTCGGGTTTCATGCTGACACTGTAGCAACGTACGCCTCGGGACGCGTGACATCACTGTAGCTAGTGCGACTCGGGGTGCGAGTGTGATTGGAATCCCGAGATGTCGCGAGCCACCATCTCGGGCTTCGTGCAGACACGGTAGCAACGTACGCCTCGGGACGCGTGCGACCATTATAGCGCGTGCTGACGTTGTAGCAATATACGCACTAGAACGCGTCCGAGCACTGTAGCGCGTGCGAATCGGGGTGCGAGTGTGATTAGAATCCCGACATGTTGGGAGCCACCATCTCGGGTTACGTGGCAACACTGTAGCAACGTACCCCTCGGGACGCGTGCAATCAATGTAGCGCGTGCGACTCAGTGTGCGAGTGTGATTGGAATCCCGAGATGTCGTGAGCCACCATCTCGAGTTTCGTGCGATACTGCAGCGACATACGCCTCGGGACGCATGCGATTACTGTAGCGCGTTCGACTTGAGGTGCGAGTGTGATTGGAATCCCGAGATGTCGGGAGGATCACCATCTCGGGTAACGTGCCGACACTGTAGCAACGTACGCCTCGGGTCGCGTGCAATCATTGTAGCGAGCGCGTCTCGGGGTGCGAGTGTTATTGGAATCTTGAGATGTCAGGATGGCCACCATCTCGGGTTTCGTGCCGACACTGTAGCAACGTACGCCTCGGGACGCGTGCGAGCACTGTAGCGCGTGCGAGCACTGTAGCTCGTTCGACTCGAGGTGCGAGTGTGATTGGAATCCCGAGATGTCGGAAGGGCCAACCTCTCGGGTTTCATGCGACACTGTAGCAACGTACTCCTCAGGGCGCGTGCGATCACTGTAGCGAGCGAGACTCGGGGTGCGAGTGTGATTGGAATCCTGAGATGTCGTGGGCCACCATCTCGAGCAACGTGGCGACACTGCAGCAACGTACGCCTCGAGACGCGTGCGATCACTGTAGCGAGCGCGACTCGGGGTGCGAGTGTGAATGGAATCCCGAGATGTCGTGAGCCACCATCTCGGGTAATGTGGTGACACTGTAGCAACGTACGTCTCGGGACGCGTGCGATCACTGTAGCGAGCGCGACTCAGGGTGCGAGTCTGATTCGAATCCTGAGAAGTCGTGAGCCACCATCTCGGGTTTCATGCCAACACTGTAGCAACGTATGCATCGGGACGCGTGCGACCACTGTAGCGAGCGCGACTCGGGGTGCGAGTGTGATTGGAATCCTGAGACGTCGTGAGCCACTATCGCGGGTTTCGTGCCGACACTGTAGCAAAGTACACATCGGGATGCGTGCGATCACTGTAGCACGGTGGTGCCTCGGGAAGCGCGCGCAACGGGGATCCCGGGATGCCGCGTTGAACGAGTGGGGCTACTTGGCGACATTGTAGCATAGTATGCATTGGGACGCGTGCGATCACTGTAACACAGTACGCCTCGGGACGCGTGCGATCACTGTAACACAGTACGCCTCGGGACGCGTGCTATCACTGTAGCACGGGCGCCTCGGGAAGCGCACGTGACGGGGATCCCGGTATGCGATCACTGTAGCACAGTACGCCTCGGGACGCGTGCGAGCACTGTAGCACGAGCGCCTCGGGAAGCGTGCGCGACGAGGATCCCGGGTTGGACGAGATGGGGATATTTGATGACACTGTAGCATAGTACACCTCGGGACGCGTGCGATCACTGTAGCACAGTATGCCTCGTTACGCGTTTGCAAAGGCACTGTAGCACGGTGGCGCTCGGGAAGCGCGGCGCGACGGAATCCGTGTTAGCGAGATGGGGATATTTGATGACACTGTAGCACAGTGCGCCTCGGGACGCGTGCGATCACTGTAGCACAGTACGCCTCGGGACGCGTACGAGCACTGTAGCACGGGAGCCTCGGGAAGCGCGCGCGACGGGAATCCCGAGATGCCGGGTTGGACGCGCTGGGATATTTGCTGACACTATAGGACAGTGGGCCTCGGGATGCGTGCGATCACTGTAGCACAGTACGCCTCGGGACGCGTGCTACCAATGTAGCACGGGCGCCTCGGGAAGCGCGCGCGACGGGAATCCCGGGTTGGACGAGTTGGGGATATTTTCTGACACTGTAGCACAGTGGGCATCGGGACGCGTGCGATTACTGTAGCACAGTACGCCTCGGGACGCGTGCGAGCACTATATCACGAGCGCCTCTGGAAGCGTGCACGACGAGGATCCCGGGTTGCACGAGATGGGGATATTTGATGACACTATAGCATAGTCCGCCTCGGGACGCGTGCGAGCACTGTAGCACGGCGCCTCGAAAGCCGCGCCGACGGAATCCCGTGAGTGGACGAGATGCGGATATTTTGATGGGACCACTGTTAGTACAGTACGCCTCGGGACGCGTGCGATCACTGTCTAGCACCGGGCGGCCTCGGAAGCGCGCGACGGGAATCCGGGTTATACGATTGGGGATATTTGCTGACACTGTAGCAGAGTGGGCCTCGGGACGCGTGCGATTACTGTAGCACAGTACGCCTCGGGACGCGTGCGAGCACTGTAGCACGAGCGCATCGGGTAAGCTGTCGTGACGAGGATCCCGGTTACGAGATGGGGATATTTGATGGACCACTGTAGCATAGTCCGCCCTCGCGGACGCTGGCGATCACTGTTAGCAGCCAGTAATTCCTCGGACGCGTGCGAGCACTGGTTTAGCACGGGGCGCCTCGGGAAGCCAGCGCGCGACGGGATCCCGTGTTGAACGAGATGGGGAGTTATTGATGACACGTGTAGTACAGTATGCCTCGGGACGCGTGCGAGCACTGTTAGCACGGGCGCGCCACGCGGAAGCGCGCGGACGGGGAATCCCGTGTTGGACGAGATGGGATATTTGATGACACTGTAGCACAGTTGCGCCTCGACGACGCGTGCGATTCACTGTTAGCAGAGTACGCCTCGGACGCCGTGTGAGCACTGCTAGCACGGGAGCTCCGGGAAGCGCGCGTACGGGAATCGCGGGATCCCGGGTTTGCGACGAGTGGATATTGCTGAAACTTAGCACGGTGCGGCCTCGGGACGCTGTGGCGATCACTGTAGAATAGTTAACGCCTCGGGACGCGTGCGAGCACTGTAGCACGGGCGCCTCGGGAAGCGCGCGCGACGGGAATCCCGGGATGTCGGGTTGGACGAGATGGGAATATTTGATGAACTGTAGCACAGTACGCCTAGGGTTTTAGGGTTAGGGGTTAGGCGTTTTAGGGTTAGGTTAGGGTTAGGGTTTAGGGTTTTAGGTGTTTTTAGGGTTTTAGGGTTTAGGGTTTAGGTTTAGGGTTTTAGGGTTTTAGGTTTTAGCGGTTTAGGGGTTTTAGGTTTAGGGTTTAGGTAGGGTTAGGTTTAGGGTTTAGCTGTTTAGTTTAGGGTTTCGGGTTGGGTCGCGTGTTCGGTTTCGTTCGGGTTCGGTTTCGCGTTTCGGGTTTAGGTTAGGGTTTAGGTTTATTTAGGTTTAGGTTTAGGTTAGGTTAGGGTTAGGGTTTAGGGTTTAGGGTTTAGGGTTTAGTGTTTAGGGTTTAGGGTTTAGGCGTTTAGGTTTTTTAGGTGTTAGGTTTTCGGGTTTCGGGTTTCGGTTAGGTTTAGGTTGGTTTGGGTTAGGGTTTGGTTTTAGGGTTTAGGGTTTAGGGTTTAGGTTTAGGGTTTAGGGTTTAGGGTTTAGGTTTAGTTTAGGGTTAGGGTTAGGTTTAGGGTTTAGGCGATTTAGTACGTTTAGGGTTTAGGTTTAGGGTTTAGGGTTTAGGGTTTAGGGTTTAGGTTTGGTTTAGGGTTAGGGTTTAGGCGTTAGGTTTAGTTTAGGGTTTAGGATTTAGGGTTTTAGGTTTTAGGGTTTAGGTTTAGGGTTTTAGGGTTTTAGGTTTTAGGGTTTGGCGTTTAGGTTTTAGGGTTTGGGGTTTAGGGTTTTAGGGTTTTGGATTTTAGGGTTTAGAGTTTTAGGGTTTAGGGTTTAGGGTTTAGGGTTAGGGTAGGGTTTTAGGGTTAGGTTTAGGGTTTAGGGTTCTAGGGTTTAGGTTAGGGTTTAGGTTTTAGGGTTAGGTTTAGGGTTTAGGGTGTAGGGTTTGAGTTTTAGGGTTTAGGGTTTAGGTTTAGGTTTAGGGTTAGGGTTTAGGCGTTAGGGTTTAGGGTTAGGTTTAGGGTTTAGGTTTAGGTTAGGGTTTAGGGTTTAGGGTTTAGGGTTAGGTTTAGGGTTTAGGGTTTGCGGTTTAGGGTTTAGCGTTTTAGGTTTAGTTTAGGTTTAGTGTTTTAGGTTTAGGTTTAGGTAGGGTTTATGGGTTTAGGGTTTAGGTTTAGGGTTTTAGGGTTTAGGGTTTAGGTTTAGGGTTTAGGGTTAGGGTTTAGCGGTTTTAGGTTTAGGGTTTAGGGTTTAGGTTAGGTTTAGGGTTTAGTGTTTTAGGGTTTAGGGTTTAGGGTTTTAGCGTTTAGGGTTTAGGTTTTAGGGGTTTAGGTTTAGTTTAGGGTTTAGGTTTAGGTTTAGGTTAGGGGTTTAGGGTTAGGCTTTAGGTTTAGGGTTTAAGGGTTAGGGTTTTAGGTTTAGGGTTAGGGTTTAGGGTTTAGGGTTTAGGGTTTAGGGTTTAGGGTTTAGGGGTTTAGGTTTTATGGTTTAGGGGTTTTAGGTTTAGGTTAGGGTTTAGGGTTAGGGTTTTAGGTTTTAGGGTTTAGGGTTTAGGGGTTAGGGTTTAGGGGTTTAGGTTTAGGGTTTAGGTTTAGGGGTTTAGGGGTTTAGGGTTTTTAGGTTTAGGGTTTTTAGGGGTTTTAGGGTTTTTAGGGTTTAGGGTTAGGTTTAGGGTTTTTTAGGGTTTAGTGGGTTTTAGGGGTTTAGGGTTTTTAGGGGTTTAGGGTTTAGGGTTTAGGGTTGTAGGGTTTAGGGGTTTAGGTTTAGGGGTTTTAAGGGTTTAGGTTTTAGGGTTTAGGGTTTAGGGTTAGGTTTAGGGTTTAGGTTTAGGGGTTTTAGGTTTAGTTTAGGGTTTTAGGGTTAGGTTTAGGTTTAGGGTTTAGGTTAGCGGATTTAGGGTTAGGTTTAGGTTTAGGGTTTAGGTTATCTCTTCTTT
>JBAPGN010001966.1:0-14707 GCA_037355405.1 Vitis amurensis | reverse complement strand
AATCATGTCATGCAAGAACCTGAACAAGAAAACATTACTCAAAATTGAAGGGATCAAGAGGCTTACGTGGCTGGAAGAGAAAAAAATTCTCTAACTTCTTTTACATTGTTGAGTTGTATGTAAGATGATCTCTTGATTGAGTATGAAGTATACCAAATTGCCGAAGAAATATTGTGGGAAGCTTTGAATTAAAAGTATGGTGAAATTTCTACTACAAAGTTAAGAAAACTTGTAATGAAATTTGAAAATGATAAGATGCAACCAAATCATATTATGAAACAACATCTCAAGGAGATGAAAAAAATGATAAGAGAGCTTAAGACATCTAAATATGTCATCACTAATGAGTAACAAGTTAGGTTGCGATTAGATCTTTACCAACAACCTCAGAATACATAGTGGTGAACATGACACATAATGAGAGTTGAGATTTTTTATGATATAGTTCATCACATTGAATTAGAAGTTGAACAACTTGCGGTTGCTTAGATTAATGACTAAGCTTATGTAGTTGAATCTAGTTGGCAAAAAGCTTACGACTTTAAGCATAAATTTTTTTTTTTAAAAAAAAGTTCTTTAAAAAGAAGAAGAAATTTGAATTTGATGATGCTTCAAAGAAATGAAAGGTTTGGTCATGCAAAAAGTGTGCTAAAAACAAGTTGAAATGCTATACGAACAAGGGTCACTTCGCTCATGAGTGAACTAAGCGGAATTAGTTATGGTCTTATTTAAATAACTAATGTGCCTATGTTTCTAGTTGTGTAATGTTAATTGAATCAATTCCTTGGTACTATAGACTCAACCACCCGTTGACATATAATGCTAGAGATCGAGAACCATAGTAAAATTTTCAGTTAGCTTCGATATAAGATAGATCTATGTTGGAAAACAACTCTAGAGTTGCAAGGTCAAGGGCTACAAACAAAATGCAAATTGGAAATTGGCATAGAGGGACAGAACTCTGAATTCCTACATGATGTTCTTTATGCATTGTATATTCGACGAAAACATGCGTCTAGTCCTTCTTAGTTCAGGTACGAATTAATTTTCATAATTAATGACAATTAAATCAAAAAGGAAATTCATATTTAACTCCAATGTGATGACGTTAAATCTAAGTTTAGATCATGGAGCGCCTGTTTACTTGTTTAGATAAGGATAAGATAGAGAAAAGCAATGGAGAGGAATTTAAATCAATACAAAATAATCAAGCCCTGCGAAACTGGTATGATTGCCTTCAGTATTGAAAAGCAGGTGCAAGCATATAGTTTCTATAATACGAAGGAATGGTAAGTATGGATCCATTGAAAAATGTAAAACTCCTTTAGTGACTAAAGGTGATACCCAACAAGAGGGTATGACTATGAGAAAACCTTCTCCCAATAGTTAGATTTGCTCTAATTTGCCTTATCTCGTTGCCCTTAAGTGGTCATTTAATGGATTAGAAAACTACACTAAAATGGATAAGACAACTTTTCCTTCTATGGTGAGGAGTTGAATAATTAAAGAAATCTATATGGAACGACCAATAGGTTTCATTTTCCAAAGCCAAGAGCATAAAGCATGCTACTTACATCAATTTATTGATGACCTTAAATGATCATCTAGGTAGTGATATTTGAGATTTCATTGTGTAATCACTTTGTATGATTTCACAACAATTGATGAAGGTCATTAACTTTGTATTAGGTGATACAAAGATAAATATGCTGTTATTATCTTATTATGTAATGATAACTAAACAACTTAAGTCATTATTTTGAGTTTTGTTCCAATAATATCATTAGTAGCGGAGAAAAATCTTACATTATTAGAGTAAAGATGCGCGATTAGTACAAATGATGAGTTTTTAAGAAACTAATGGGCTCTTCACAAGTGACATTGAGTTATTTAAAAAATACTAACTCAAATCAAAATATGAGCAGACGATTAGCAACACGAATCTCATGAATAGCCTTCCATTTACATGATGAGGAGTATGCCCTAGAGTGTATCGACTATAATGTCGCCAAGTCGCGTCAATGACAAAGAATTTAGAGCTAGATGTGGAGAATCGACGAAGCACAGAAAATGCCACTTATCACCAGAACAATCCTACATACCTTCGACATCACGAGTAGTTACCTCTGATGTGAAAGTAATAACACTGAATAACTTTGTCATACCAAATAATGAATAGTAACAAGCTAACCAATACTGGCTTCTGTCTCATGACGTTATATCTCAGTGTGAGCCGACAGTGGAATTTATAAGTCTTAAACTACCAAAGCGAGAATCTATTGCATGATGGTCCTACATATTTGTGGAAATTCTTCGAGCAGAAGAATTACTTCGCTGTGAGTGTACGCGTGCAGAAAGGAATACTACGGAAGCGTATTCCATTTGTTATAAAAAGTCACAAGAGAATGGTGGCTAAGCTTAAGGTTTACTTAAGGTTGTATGGTCTTAAGTCCGAACAGGTGATCTTAATTGTAGTGGTTGTAAAACTCAACAATCCACACTGTCATCCCCGAATGCAAGAGAAGGACAGAGAAACCCAAAACTTTGTACAACTTGCGTCAATCATGCGAGAAGGCCAGAAAGTGTTTTATATTCACATATGTGTAGTATCCAAAAAAGCAAAAATAGTAAGAAGATCTTTAGCGACAATAGCGGTAGAGATTTACTCTATGACCTATTACTAAACTGTTTTTTTATCCTAACCGACTTATTTAAGATTCACACTATCTAGAATAGCATCAATCGGAAGAGCTTTACACAAAATTCATCTTATGTAAAGTATTCAAAAAAATCATCGCAATAGTAAGCAGTAAACTTAGTTGTAAGGACTTTATATACCCAATAATAATTTTATAAAGATATACTTATTGCATAAAAAGAAGAATCTTGAAGAATGAGTTTAATTTACCGCGAGCGTTACAGACAATTATAACCGCATACTTCCAACAGAGTATTCAAAAGTGTCCATCATTGGAAATTCCTCATTCCTTTATACTCATGTTCACCACACTTCTTCAACAAGAAAATTTTGATTCCCAACAGTTGTTTATGTTCAAACACTTGTGACTACCAAACTTTCTTTCCCAGCGAATTCATAGGACATTTTTTCATTTTCCACCTCATGGCATGAGGATCTGTACAATTATGTGCCCGCGTTTCTTAACTCATAGAACAATTTGTTCATCTTCGTTCGTGTTCCCAAGTCAAAAACATCCTAAACAGTTATAGGACTTGGTTTCCACCTACGTAAGACGTATCTGGATACTATCACCTTCCTTGCAATAGTGAGAAATGATTATATGTTCTTTGCGAGTGATCACCGGTACTGTCCACATAGTTCCGTAATCCTCAAATCGAACCTTGTGTTAAATTTTTGGAGGATACTCAATATCCTCCATAAACTAGGGAGTTGTGGCAGCGTAAGCCAAATCCAAGGGGATTTACAATAACACTCCAAGACCAATATCTGACGAGACGCGTATGGAACAGTTAGGATAGATGACAAATGATATACAATATAAAGGGCTGACTGGTGAGACGTACCAGAAGAGAAAATAAAACTTTATTGGTAACAGAGCATTGTGTTACATCAATGTTGGCCAACCACTAATGTTGCGCGTACTTCTCGCTACATACTCAGCTGATTAAGCAAGTGCAACTCTGTCATACGTTCAGGATTAATTTGATTGACACTCGTCGATGTGCAAATATCAAAACGCTTTTACTCAATGGGGGATATGAATGTGACAATCTAATACGTAGAGTCGGTAACATTGAAGTGGTAAATCGTATTCATTGATAAGAGTAATGTCCTGAGCGTCCTGCGTGGTGCAAGTGAACCATTCTAATAGGTGTTGCTGCAGTCCCAGAATTTGGCATGAAGATGCAAAACCACATCCATTGTCACAGTCTGTGTGCCGAACGTGTCTCGTTTTTGTCGAGAGACTATGTCAGACTTTATAATGCTGTCTCTGGATACCTCATTTATAAGACACTGCCAGACTTAGACGAAGTCTAGTAATCACGCCTGCCGTCTTGGGACTTCCTGAGCTCAGATTGAGGTTCAGCATTAGTTGGAGTGTGCTCCACTAGCGGTTGTGTATCTGGGTCACCACAATGTGATGGAAATGGATGAGGACTGTTAGGGAAGACTGAGTAATCAGGAATCTCCTTGCTGAAAGGATCCTGAGATAGCCGAGTTGTCTAGGATTGAGGAGGTGACCCAAAGCCCACATAAAGTTGTCCCGCTCCAAACAGTGCAAGGATGCTCTGCGTGCAACCGGGAAGGGTGAAAGGGCGTTGCATTCGGTGAGCCGTGTCTGTAGGAGGCCATCTAATGAGGGCCAATCAATCTCACAAGACAGAGAGGGAAACGCAAGGAGAGGGTGTCTGATAGTCTAACAGGTACTAGTGCCTAGCTGCTATACCTCGTGTGACTCAGTCACCCAAGTTGGTTTGATGCAATTTCCTGGAAGGACGGCAAGCCTGAAAAAAGGAGAGAGAAAATCATTTTTTGGGTCGCCCATTAAGCTGAGAATCTTGGCAGAGAGTTCCCATTACACAAAACACTAGCAAAGCCAACAATAATATTAGGACGTAACCAGCCTTTGACAAGAGATCTATGTGTAAAGTTAGTGCACGAATGAATCTCAATAAATGGAGCACCATGAAGAGAAAGAGAGAAGACATGATCTATCACCTAGCCAGCATTTGTAATCGTTGCAATCATGTAACTAACACGAAGTTCCTGAGAGGACGTTTGATCTGGGTAGCATCAGATCTAAGAGAAAAGTGCCTAAGCAGTAGCACCAGGAGTGGCAAGCTATTGCAAGCGTGAAGGTGATTAACCATTCGTATAACTGTCATATACGTATGCAGAAAGTGTTTTCACTTGGATACGAAGCTTATTTCTGATGATGGAATTAGCATCGAGGATATTTCGGCAAGTGCTATAAAGTGCATTCTACTGTAAGCTGATGATAGCAGCTATTTATTATATCTCTCTACTTCTACATCTTAGTCAGGAACGATGAAGTAGAAAAAGATCTAACATTTGTAGCCAATGTCCTAACGAAGTTTGTGTCCTTAGGTCTGAACGCTCGTTAATTCGTATGAAACCATTTAATATATATCTGAACATTTAGTTAATAGCAGAACGAAGCGAGTCTACGCAGCTGTCATAATGACTCCGTTACTGACTGGTTGAATATGTGATATTCAATATCACTATGATGCACCATTTATCACTATGTAACCAACAAATTCTATATAAAGTTAATATATATGGATAGTTCGATTATTTGGGTGTTTCATACCGTACTGCATAGAAAAGCCTGGCATAGTAATTCCGAGGGTATTTATTTTTGATTTGACCTTATTACCCAAATAAATCAAAATTGTGTATACCCTTATAATAAAAAGAAGAGCACATGCAGTCATGTTATATCCGAGTTTAGTAATGCAGAAGATATTCTCAAGTGATCTGTCTGGTCTGAGACCGAGCAACTATAAAAAAAAAAAAAATGAAGTAGAAGTAGTTATATATGCATAGTGCGACCTGGAAGGATATAATTCTCAATCTATCGGTTTGTAAAAGAAAAAATAAATAAAAGCACAGGATCCATCTGGAGTTAATATGTGCGTATTTCTTTAATGTGAACAGAGAATAATCTTAATCTAGAGAAGCCCAGCATATATGAAATGGTCTTTCTATTCCTCTAATGTAGTAGAGATTGGTATTTAAACTATGCGGTGTACCCAGAACAAGAGATTCATTCAAAATCAATTAACTCTCCAAAGGTGCTTATGAACATCAGTACTCGATATTACCTAGGAGAATAGTCAGAGATGCTCATTTTCCTGTAGCATCTATTTTAATACTTAAATGTGTGGGGCGAATATTACTAATCCGGGTAGCCTTGTGTATCAGGTCTCTCCTTTCCCGAATCTACTTTCATTAAATCAGCAGTTATGGGAGAATGCTAGTGTAATGGTCATTCTTGCACGAAGTACCTACGAGTAGATTGGGGTGTAGATATATCCGCGCGAATCACATCCTGCGTTCGAGATATACTATTTTACGATCTCAATAGAAATCATGATACTGTATCTACACTATTTATTAGTCCGATCACTCTTTCTTATGATACGAATTGCATGACCGTTAATAAGAACTCTGTGCTACGAAATAACTCAAAATATTATCCCAAATATGAAGCTAATTAAGTGTAATGATATCAAATACTAAATAGTCCAACAAATCGAAATTATATCCTATTATTGCCAAACCACTTACATAATGATTAACAACGTTTTGTTTGCCTGATCACCTTGGGGCTCAATATCATCGATGATATTGTTCCTACCGTTCCTCAAGAGAAGAATATAAGATAGAGGCAAGAGATTTATAACCAATAAGCTGCTTTTTATAGATTGTGAGGATCTGGTAGTTATGGTTTTTCTAAAATTACTGATTAGGGTTAGTTACTTGAGTTGTAGTTCCAAGGATGCATTGGAGCAGACAAGGATTTTAAGGTGTCTAGATGCCTTCAACTAGGAAAAAAAATTCAAGTGTTTGCGACAAAAAGTAAAAGCTTCGAATAAACACAAAGTTGGAATTAGAAGCCAATACAAAACAAATTGATAAAAAAAAAGAAAGAAAAAATTGATGTGTATAAGGAAATACATGTTGGGCGTTCTTTACTCCCAAAATATACATATCCGAAGTTAATTGCAAATTTGAAGAGAGTCAAGTGTGCTCTGGCCACGGCAAACCAAGAGCAAAGTTGGAGCCATTTGGTGGGCTCCAAGTTTTGCGACTCTTGCCTCAGAGATTTGCGCCATTTCACTCACAACTACTTGTCCAGAGCAGCAGTAACAGAAGAACATGATCGATTAGGACTAATTGCAGCCTTTGGAAAGAATCGTGAACTGTTAGGTATTATGATTCATTGTGTAATCTAAATTGGGATCAAAGAAGAGTAACGAGAGTGGGACAGTGATGATCATACCTACCACGTGGGCAAGAGTTGTATCATAAACAGCTTATCACACCGCAGTACAGGTCTATCTGAAGCAGACTGGATCGGTGTGCAGAGGCAAGATGAACAATGCCAAAGCTAAGCAGTACACATGTAATTCAAGCACGTTAACTACCATCTCTCTGCTCTTAATGGCAGTAACCCATATATCAAAAATTGATAGGATAAGAGCAACGAGCGTAAAATATTTACTAACGTTATTGAGGCACTAACAATAATCGGAGTGTAGTTATGTCGTATGCTATGTCTGCTGAGTTGGGGAGCCGGAGTTAGCACCTAAAGAGAGCACCCTTCATATTATCATGTGTGTGGCCTGCGAGTATAGAATAATGGAATGTTGTCTTGTTACATGCATATATTTAAAATTCACGAAGGTAATACGCGCTTATATCGTATTCTATAGGACGCGAGTAGTTTCATCATGTTCGTGTTCTTTCAATGGTGATAATGTATCGCCTACTAGAGTCCTTTGCCAATCGTTTAATTTACTAAACGAGTTGTATAGAGTCGTTATCTTGATATCTTCCAATTGTGGAGATATAATACTGCCTCTTTGTTTGTGTATTCACCGGTACCCAGAACAAGAGAGCATACACTATCCGACAACTTGACCATTACTTGTCTTTCACATGGCTAGCTGACTACGAGCAATTGTGGTTAGGCAGTATCTGAACTTAAGACGTGATTGACTATGAGTACCGAGACTAAACAGCAAATTAACATAAGCGAAAATAAATATTTTAGGGCTAGAATCTCCAAAACCTACTGTTCAGATATAATTTCCACACCTTCTACTTCAGAAGTGATTATTGAAAAATGCTTTCTTAATTTTGAAGTAATATCTACACAACTAAGACTATATTATATAAAACATGTATCACATAAATAGAAAGACTACATTTATGATATATCCTTCCTTATTCTATGAGCAAGTGCAAGACAATGAGAAACTATACATAGACCAATATATACAAGAATAAGAATATTGGCTCTTGATCTTTAGAAACTAAATATATGAGTATATAGATGAGCCATTTATATGGGTTTATAAAGTTCTAAGAGTGTATGCCAGTATCAGACGTTTCAAAATAGCTAAAGCTTGGGTGATTTTCTAGATCCATAAATGAAAAAAAATTAAATTAGGTAAACAATATAAGCCAGAAGTCCTCAACTACAGTATTCTGTTGTCCTATTATGATTAGGATTTCTGTATACCATTTATGAAATCAATTGTTACATATAAGGAGCAATTGGAGAGTAACATACTTTGAATTGTGTAATATACCAGTCTACTACAAATTAATTTATCTTTACACACATGTGACCACCGATGTTATGTCAGTCTGGTTGATGTCGCAAGAGAGACGAGAAACCATTACACGTAGTACGTGCAAACTTCCACTATTACCAGATTTATAGATATATTAGATGGGTTTACACTAATAATTTCTCTTCTTAGAATAACTAAGCTTTACAACACACAGTCAAAGAATATGAATATTCTGTTACTAACCCAACACATACTATCACCTCTGACTAGATGATTTTAACAATTAGTAAACAGGTCTTAATATCCACCAGGGTTTCCAAGAAAAATACCATAGAGAGAGAGATAATCAAGATGCTGACACCGTTGATTTTAAGCTTCGTATGGAAGGATTCACCCACATGAAATTTGAGCCAAAATGACAAAGGTTGGCCCTTGGACAACTTCAATCAAATGCCCCATAAAACCTTAACTTCTCTTTTATTAGTCTTCCTCTTTTCTTTTCTCCAAACTCCTCACTACCATCAACTTTAGCATTTTACTTTTTTAAAAAATTATCTCTTTTGGTGGTTGTCCAAAAGCCCTTCTCGATTGGTAACTACCGCCCAGCAGCCATAATCTAACTGATGGTGTATTACCAACAAAAACTCCCCTTTGCTACTTCTACAGCTACTAGTTCCCGCGGTCTCTCCAGCCAAGCCGCTCATTCCATTCGGAACCTACAACTCGTCTCAAGCTATCGCCCCTTTCATCGCAAAGTACTGTTCAAATGAACATATCTTAAATCGCATTTCTTCTCACTAATATGCCCACCTTTCTGTAAGGTGCAAATCTTTCAACTTCAATCACTATCAGCGAAATCTAGTGCATATTCTGACAATCAGTGCTTCGAGTGCGATCTTGAATGGGAATGTTGGTCTATTGTGAGACGAATGCATTAAATAAGCACTTCTTGGCTTGTCACAATGGGCAGTTGAATAAATCATATTTTTTCTTTTGCAAAGGCCATGAATTCTTGATCTAAGGAAGCTTTTTCACTCCATAAACGGCTAATTCTTGGAAGAAAAGAACTTTTTTCAAACTAGTAGGAGCTTCGATCATTAGACAGTCTCACATGCTGCTTTCTTGTTTCAACTTCTCCCATATGCGATCTTGCTACCAACATGTGAGAACTAGATCCACGCAATGGAATATTAAACAAAGGCTTCAAAACCTCTATACAACATCATCAAGCAATTGATCTTAAGAAACACCACATCTCTACTCTCTGTTAACACTTTTTAGTTCACTGATCCATAACCTATACCCCAAAACTCTTTCACAACCATACCCCAAGAAAATACAATGGTTTGCCTTATCATCAATACAAGCTAAATAAAACCTCTCATCTTGTTGGGAGACACGTAAAACAAATGCTTAGCAGAGCCAAATACTCTCAGGTGGTCATATGAGATCTATTATTTCCTTCCTCTGTCCACACTCTCTCAATACAAATCTACCTTTTCAAAGAAATTAAGTAAGAAAGGAATTTATCAAAATCAAACCTGTGTAGCCTTTGATTGCGTTCTTTGTTAGCGCTTTCCCTAAAAAAGCCTTTCCATACTCCCGTAATAACTAAAGTGCTAACGATCCTCTATCTTCGATTACTCTCGATTAGCTAATTTATACTTTTGTTCGTAATATGCAAAACTGAAAGCATGATACAACCGCACACTTGCCATTTAGTTTTTTCACGAGTGGATTTATGATACAAAATTTGTTTTGAGTAATGAGTGCGTTGCATAGATAAATAAACAAAACCAATTACAAACGAATATAATAATAAAGGTGAGAATTAGAGAAGACCTTTGTTACTTGTATTCCAGCCACTTCTCTTATTCAATTATTTACAATACGTCTTCTCTACTTTATACCTCAGCACTCAAACATAAAATGAAAAACTCCAAAGTAAAAACATATGGAAAACCTTCCACAATGACGCTTTAAAACAAAGTCAATATAATTTAAGGATAACGGATAAAATAACCAATCAAAAAATAAAATATTCTCTCGATTTTTTGGAAAACTAAAGTATAATATCACAGTATTTTAAAAAGGTTTTCTAAATCAAGTTAGACTTTTTCCAACCAATATCTTCAAGACTATTTCTAATCCAAATGAAAACGAAATATGTAAATTTACAAGTCCTCCATATAGAGCGTTACCCTTTAAGCTTGTTGCAGTTTTCTTGACGACCATTTAAACGACGGTAGTACGTAGCAATACAACAGCTGGTAAACAACCTTAATATTAATTCAGTTCCTTTACGCTAATTAGTATTAAGACTATTATCACCAGCTGCATATGTTATGTGGTGTGTTTTACTGGATCCACAGATCCTTTCAACACACTTCATGTCTTTCTCTTGGTATTTAATAAACCTATGTGCGTGGTATATGATGAACTGCTATATATTGAATTAAGTCATATTTGAATTAAGTAGAGGTTCTTAACAAAAGAACTCAAAATGCGAAAGATTTCTTTTCACACAACTGAATTAACACACAAAAAAAAAGAACAAAAAAAAAAAATTTTCCTTTAATATCGCAATACAATTGAGTAGAAATACCGAGATGCATTCAAACAGCCGTGATAATTGTTTGAAGTCACCTCGATTGTGGGTCGCTTGGTGCTTGTCTATGTCCGGACAATCCCATCATTGAGGATAAACTTAGCTCAGACTGTGGATCTCTATCCATTAGCGTAAGGCCGGCATCGAAACAAATTCAGAATAGGCAGAGGGAAATACAGTTAAACTGAAGAAAAGTCAGAACAAATGGGAGACAAGAGCTATATGATTTTGCCCACATACCTTGGCTCCAACATTAATTTCAGACTTTGCACGTACGTTAATTGAAATCGATTTCTCTAAAACCATAGTTGTTTTTGGAAGACCTATACATAGCAAGTGCTTCTCACAAAAGCACCTGTAAAGTCATTTAAAAAAAAGATTTTAAACCAAAATATTCTCAGTATTACCAAATATCTACTTAATTTACTGTGTTATCCTAAAGCTACGTGTTGCTATTCAAACGTAGAAATGATTCTAAATAAATGTCACATAGGGAAGTTCACCGTGTGCGGCAACTTGAGTTTGCAAACCCCGGGTATTAATCTCGCGCCGATGTGCTCTGAGAAAATACGCGGCCTTGACTCGATTGCGGGTATTCCTGTCATAATGTTCAAAATCTCATTTCAATCTCTACCTAAGTACTAGAGTAACTCATTTCAAGTCATTCAATAGTTAGGCGATATAGGTGCGAAATGTGAATGGTTTGCTTATGTATATAATCAACGCCCTAATGAATGCTACACTATAAAATTCTGTGAATGTGTATTGATGTAAATCACGTTTGCGAACTGTTGACACGGATCGCCAACCAAGTAGATTAGATTCCATGATACTTTCTTTGGTCAGCGTGATGATGATCCTGTGAAAACCTATGATGTATAACAAACAAACCCCACTTAACTGCAAAGCATTAAAATTGAAGTAAACATGTTTGTGCTTTCTCTAATACCTAAAGATGAGAATTGAATCCCGAAACACTATTTGGAATGTTGCACGGTCCTTGGATTGTACAATACTAAGAAGTGTAATACTTGGTGCAAATTTTTCCCAAACGATCTAGCCGTCTCGCCAAAGCGCTATTTAGACATACATAAATACGCCTATCGATGGATATATTAAAATAAAAATAACAAAAAAGAAAGTCTATCCCAGTGCGCAGTGTGCAATCTGTGAGTTCGCCTGTGGGCACCCTATATAGAAGGTTTGAGCACGATTTTGGGAGCGATGCGTTAACTAAAAGGATCAATATCCCTACGCGGACAACAGCAACCATTCCGACAAAACTCCAGTATAAGAGCACCTAGCATGTAGATAAGGGTTCGCTTTCACTTTGCCACGACCATGAAAATGACATTGTATCTTCATGTTGACCGACCGTCCAACCAATGTGAAAGTACGCAATAATTAATTTGACGCTTATATGATCATATAGTATATGAGTCTTTGTACCTTCATACTCTAACACCAACTCAACCTCCAGCTTTGAACGTGCCCAGGCAGCCATAGCACTCCATCGCACAAAGTAATTGGACACGGCAAGTAGAAAAATCCACTTTTGGTTCCCATCTCATTTCTCTATATCATTTGCGAAGCAACTTCTCCGCAGTGTTATGTGCTAAATTGTAGAGAAGAAAGACAAATAAAATGGATGAGAAGCCATAAGGGGTCGTCGGTGGTGGTGGCGTCGGTGTGGGCTTGCATGTGGTGGTGATGCGTTGGGGAATGTTCAGATCGCAAGTGCGGACACGATCCGCAGCCAGTGGACAAAGAGAGAGGAACCTGCTGGTTAACGCCTGCAGGCCAGTGATCTACGGGCGCAGCCCATCTGCGAACTGCTGCCAGCGCGTTCGAGTGAGCCATGTAGAGTGTGTGTGCCCCTACGTCACTCCCAAGACCGCCGCCATCATTGGGGCCATTGGCGTTGACAACGTTGTCAAGAAAATTGAAGGGTGTGGAAGACGGTGGCCCCGCAAATTCAAGTTGGGGAGTAAGTTACTTCTCTATGGCCTTTGTATTTTTTTTCTCAATTTTGAGAGGCCATCTGATGATTGATTGATGATGCATTGGTTACTGCAGGTTATCACCACCCATGAGGAAGGACCACCCTACTCAGCTTTATATACCAAATAATGTTTACTATTAGTATTTTCAAGTACTTCGTACCAATGAGGTGTAATTTTTCTCATGTTTGAGATTTGATTATCTCCGTGTGTTCTTTGCGTGAGCTAGAAACCCCAAAAAACTCCACTTATCAATAAAACAAGTATAAACGATTTCAATCATCATTGCTAGCTTGTCGTTAGTAAGCAGCTAATTTATCAATTCATTGACGGTTAAGCACAAACAGGGCTGTAGTACAAGACACTCACATTAATTTAAAACACGTTCTCACGCATGTTGGCTCTAATAGTGCCCTTTTCACCTGCACGATATTAAAGTGTGTTTTTGTTATGATTCTAGAAAAATCGTTTTCTAGTCTTCTATACACTTTGTATGATGACAAAAAATTTCATAAGTGTTAAAAAAAATGTTAAAAGTGTTTCCTAATCACTATCAAACGGATGCCTTTAAATGTGAGGCTAACCATCCTCATTATTATCCATACACAAGACATTACTCTGCTCATAAACCATTCTACACATTTGACCAAATCGACTTATGATTAGAGAAAATCATTCCTAATAGGCTCACCATCCAGCCGTTAAAAACTTCATGCACAAATCTCCCGATTAATAGCGAAACGATCAAATAAATTAATATATAAAAAACCGGGAGGCTTACCAATTTGGAGGGTCCTGAACCTGATTAAAAATCAATTCAATTTCAACTTCGTATCCAAAGATTAATCAACCTAATTCTAACCCAACCTCATTTACTAAAATTGGTTGAGTCAATTGATCGGTTAGACATCGAATGTGATCATGTGAATTCGAGTAGCTGGATGCATTTTGCTGCATAATTCAGAAAATTCTCATTTTGTAACTATTAAACTATAACAAATATATCCAAGATAACAAAAAAAATTATATATTTTCCTAGAAGGAGGTTTGAATCAAAGTTATATGAATATATAATTATCTTAATTTCAATATTTCCGTTAAAATAGTAGAAAAAATAGATAGGAGCGATTAGTAGACTGAATACTAGGGCATACTATTATGTGATCATTATAAAAACATTTAAGATCCATTCGTCGCTTAAAAGTTTCAATGTCTTAATTGGAATTTTTGGCTGTGAGTCACCTAAGCCCAATTTCGATTCAATTTTTTGAAATATGTATATTATTATCTCTAAACTCCAACCCTTAGCATTTGAAAATGCTAGGTTGCCTCAAAACCACTGCCCCAGAAATTGTTGGCATTTGTGGTATTGCTGGCATCAAATTTCAAACCTGAATCGGTTACGCTGCCAAAGTTATCCACCCCCATTACATAATAAACACTTTCCAATATACAATCAACCACCTATTCGTTCATAGTTAGGATTTAGTAACTCCCAATAAATGTATGACCTTCATCCAATTACTCATCTCCTTTCTTCAACTTTGCCTTTATATACTTGCATACCTTCAAGTTCATCATCACATACTCTATGACAAGAAATTATCATATTCTTCAAAAAACATGTAAAAAAGAAACAAATAAAAAAGATTGAATTAACGAAACGTAATCTATCATCAATCGCTTATCCCTATGTCTATCGTTTGAAATTCACCAAAATCACACGCCCTGTAAATTCGCCACCTTACTTTCTACATCACGATTGTCTTTTGCATACAGATTACACCCG
>JBAPGN010001965.1:66522-78446 GCA_037355405.1 Vitis amurensis | reverse complement strand
AAAACAATGGTAACAAAGAAGAAACTTACATAGAACCTAGGATGGTGTCTAAATGATGAGAAACCAAATGAAGAGAGAAGAAACTTATATTCAATCTAGGATGCAGTCCTATTGATGAGAAACAAAATGAACTAACATTTACTTATATTAGAACCTACGATGGTGTCCCAATGACGGGAAAGCAAAATAAACAAAGAATAAACTTATATAGAACCTAGGATATTATCCCAATGATGAGAAAACTAATGATTTTTTAAACCTCAGCTAAATATGAGATAAAATGAAAAACTAAACAAAACATAATGATTTTTAAAGGAAACTAAATTAAGCATAATATCAATGAACCAACCATACTAATAATTTTTAAAAACTAGACTAAACATAAGATCAACAAAATAACCAAACGAATTATTTTAAAAACTAAACTAAGCATAATATCAACAAAGAAACTAAACTAATAATTTTTCAAAACTAAATTAAGCATGAGATTAAAAAAAAATAACCATGCTAATCATTTTTAAAATAAACTAAACTAAGCACAATATCAACAAAGCACCCAAATTAATAATTTTTTACAAACTAAACTAAACATGAGATTAATGGAATAACCACATAACTAATGATTTTTAAAAGAAACTAAGCTAAGTATAATATTAACAAAGCAACCAAACTAATAATTTTTATAAACTAAACTAAGCATAAGATGAAAGGAATAACCAAACTAATAATCTTAAAAGAAACTAAACAAATCATAATATGAACAAAACAACCAAAGTAATGATTTTTTTTTTTTTTTATAAAAAAAAAATAAAAAAAACAAAAACTAAACTAATAATTTTCAAAAACTAAACTAAACATGAGATCAATGGAATAACCCAACTAATGATTTTTAATAGAAACTAAACTAAAGGTGATATCCACAAAGCAACCAAACTAATAAAGTAAAACTAAACTATGCACGAGATTAAACAAATAATCTAACCAATGATTTTTAAGATAATTAAACCAAACAAATTAACAGAGTAACCAAACTAATAATTTTTCAAAATGAAACTAAATATTAGATGAATTGAATAACTAAACTAATTTCACATTAATGAAACCAAACTAAACATAATATCAGCAAAGCAACCAAACTAATAATTTTTAAAGCCAAAACTAAAAACGAGATCAACTAAATAACTAAACTAATTATTTAAAAAAAAAAATTGAACAAACCATGATATCAACAAAGCAACCAAACTAATAATTTTTAAATCCAAGGTAAGAAGCCATTTTTTTCTACTAATCATCATAAAAAATAATAAAGAAGTGTAACTATTTAGTTCATTGGTAGGTAGCAGTTGTATCATGACAAATGCCTTCTAACATGGTGGGAGAAGCAATAGCAGTGGATCAATTTACTTGATGCTAGTAATTTTATAATATCCTTTTTCAGTACTCACATTGATTCTTCCATTTTTCAATACTCGTCCGAACAGCTTTTCGGTACTCGAATGGATTCTACCTTTTCCCATTACCCTCCTGGATTCTACCATTTTCGGTACTCACACTGATTCTACCATTTTTCGGTACTCGTTCGGACAGTTTTTCGGTACTCGAACGGATTCTACCTTTTGCCAGTAGTCGCCCGGATTCTACCATTTTCCGGTACTCACACTAATTCTACCATTTTTCGGTACTCCTCCGGACAGTTTTTGGGTACTCGAACGGATTCTACCTTTTCCCGTTACGCACCCGGATTCTACCATTTTTCAGTACTGGCACTGATTCTACCATTATTTCGGTACTCGTCGGGACAATTTTTCGGTACTCGAACAGATTTTACCTTTTCCCGCTACTCGCCCGGATTCTACCATTTTTCAGTACTCACACTGATTCTACCATTTTTCAGTACTCACACTGATTCTACCATTTTTCGGTACTTGTCCGGACAGTTTTTGGGTACTCGAACGGATTCTATCTTTTCCCGGTACACGCCCGGATTCTACCAGTTTCCGGTGCTCACATTAATTCTATCATTTTTCGGAACTCGTCCGGACAGTTTTTGGGTACTCGAACAGATTCTACATTTTCCCAGTACTCGCCCGGATTCTACCATTTTTTGGTACTCACACTGATTCTACCATGTTTCGGTACTCGTCCGGACAGTTTTTGGGTACTCGCATGGATTCTACCTTTTCCGGGTACTAGCCCGGATTCTTCCATTTTCGATACTCGCACGGATTCTACCATTTTCCGGTACTCACAGGGACAGTTTTTCGGTACTCACACTGATTCTACCATGTTTCGGTACTCGTCCGGACAGTTTTTGGGTACTCGCATGGATTCTACCTTTTCCGGGTACTAGCCCGGATTCTTTCATTTTCGATACTCGCCCGGATTCAACCATTTTTTTATACTGGCTCGGACTCTACCATTTTCCGCTAGTCGCCCAGATTCTACCATTTTCCGGTACTCAAATGGACATTTTTTCAGTACTCACACGGGTTCTACCTTTTTCGGGTACTAGCCCGGATTTTTCCATTTTCGATACTCGCCCGGATTCTACCATTTGTCGATACTCGCACGGATTGTACCATTTTTCGGTACTCAACTGGACAATTTTTCGGTACTCGCACCGATTCTACCTTTTCCGGGAACTCGCTCGGATTCTACCATTTTTCGAGACTCGCACGAATTCTACCATTTTTCGATACTCACAGGGACAGTTTTTCGGTACTCGCACGGATTCTACCTTTTTCGGGTACTCGCCTGGATTCTACCAATTTTCGATACTCGCACGGATTCTACTTTTTTCCGGTACTCATAGGGGCAGTTTTTCGGTATTCGCATGGATTCTTTCTTTTTCAGGAACTCACCCGGATTCTACCATTTGTCGACACTCGCACGGATTCTACCATTTTCCGGTAGTGACAAAGACAGTTTTTCAATACTCACAGGGATTCTACATTTTTTGGGACCTCGCCCGGATTCTACAACTTTTGATACTCGCACGGATTCTACCTTTTTCCGATTATGACAGGGACAGTTTTTCAGTACTCGCACCTATTCTACCTTTTCCGGGAACTCGTCGGGATTCTACCAATTTTCGAGACTCGCACGGATTGTACCATTTTTCGGTACTCACAGAGACAGTTTTTCGGTACTCACACGGTTTCTACCTTTTCCGAGTACTCACCCGGATTCTACCATTGGTTGATACTCGCACGGAGTATACCATTTTACGGTACTCACAGGGACAGTTTTTCGGTTCTCGCACCGATTCTACCTATTCTGGGAACTCGTCGAGATTCTACCATTTTTCGAGACTCGCACGTATTCTACCATTTTCTGGTACTCACGGGGAAAGTTTTTCGATACTTGCACAGATTCTACCTTTCCCGGTTACTCGCCCGGATTCAATCATTTTTTGATACTGGCATGGATTCTACCATTTTCCGATACTCACAGGGACAGTTTTTCGGTACTCGCATCAATTCTACCTTTTTCGGGAACTCGTCGGGATGTTACCATTTTTCGATACTGGCACGGATTCTACCATTTTACGGTACTCACGGGGACAGTTTTTCGGTACTGGCACGAATTCTACCTTTTCCGGATACTCGCCCGGATTCTACCATTTGTCGATACTCGCGCGGATTGTACCATTTTACGGTACTCACAAGGACAATTTGTCGGTTCTCGCACCGATTCTATCTTTTCCGGGAACTCGCCGGGATTCTACCATTTTTCGAGACTTGCACGGATTCTACCATTTTCCGGTACTCACAGGGACAGTTTTTCGGTACTCGACCAGATTCTACCTTTTCCGGGTACTCGCCCGGATTCAATCATTTTTAGATACTGGCACGGATTCTACCATTTTCCGATACTCACTACGACAGTTTTTCGGTACTCGCACCGATTTTACCTTTTCCGGGAACTCGTTGGGATTTTACCATTTTTCGATACTGCCACGGATTCTACCATTTTCCGGTACGCACAGGGACAGTTTTTCGGTACTCGCACAGATTCTACCTTTTCTAGGTACTCGTCCAGATTCTACCATTTTCCGGCACTCACAGGGACAGTTTTTCGAAACTCGCACTGATTCTACCTTTTTTGGGTACTCGCGCGGATTCAATCATTTTTCGATACTCGCATGGATTCTACCTTTTTCCGATTATGACAGGGACAGTTTTTCAGTACTCGCACCTATTCTACCTTTTCGGGGAACTCGCCGGAATTCTACCAGTTTTCGATACTGGCCCGGATTCTACCATTTTCCGATACTCATAGGGAAAGTTTTTCGATACTGGCACGGATTCTACCATTTTCCGGGACTCACAGGGAAAGTTTTTCGGTACTCGCACGAATTCTACCTTTTCCGGGAACTCGTCGGGATTCTACCATTTTTCGATACTGACACGGATTCTACCATTTATCGGTACTCACGGGGATAGTTTTTCGGTACTCGCATAGATTCTACCTTTTCCAGGTACTCGCCCGGATTCTACCATTTTTCGATACTCGCACGGATTCTACCATTTTACGGTACTCACAGGGACAGTTTTTCGGTACTCGCATGGAGTCTGCCTTTTCCGAGTACTCGCCCGATTCTACAACTTGTCGATACTCGCAAGGATTCTACCATTTGTCAGTACTCGGCCGGATTCTACCATTTGACGATACTCGCACGGATTCTACCATTTTTCGGTAGTGACAGGCACAGTTTTTCGGTTCTCGCACCGATTCTACCTTTTCCGGGAACTTGCCGGGATTCTACAATTTTTTGAGACTCACACAGATTCTACCATTTTCCGGTACTCACGGGGATAGTTTTTCGGTACTCGCACGGATTCCACCTTTTCTGGGTACTCGCCTGTATTCTACCATTTTTCGATACTGGCACGGATTCTACCCTATTTCGGTACTCACCGGGAGAGTTTTTCGGTACTCGCACCATTCTACCTTTTTCTGGAACTCGCCGGGATTCTACCATTTTTCGATACTGGCGCGGGTTCTACCATTTTTCGGTACTCACAGGGACAGTTCTTCGGTACTGCACAGATTCTACCTTTTCTGGTTACTCGCCCGGCTTCAACAATTTCTCGCTACTTGCACGGATTCTACCATTTTCCGGTACTCACAAGGACAGTTTTTCGGTACTTGCACTGATTCTACCTTTCGTAGGTACTCGCCCGGATTCAATCATTTTCGATACTGGCACGGATTCTACCATTTTCCGATACCATAGGGACAATTTTTCTGTACCCGCACTCATTCTACCTTTTCCGGGAACTTGCCGGGATTCTATCATTTATCGATACTGGCCCGGATTCTACCATTTTTCGGTACTCATAGGGAAAGTTTTTCGGTACTCGATGGGATTCTACCTTTTCCGGGAACTCGTCGGGACTCTACCATTTTTAGATATTGGCCCGGATTCTACCATTTTTCGATACTAGCACGGATTCCAGCATTTTTCGATACTGGCACGGATTCTACCATTTTTCGGTACTCGCACGGATTCTACCTTTTCGGGAAACTCGTCGGGATTCTACCATTTTTCGATACTAGCACGGATTCTACCATTTATCGGTACTGACGGGGACAGTTTTTCGGTACTCGCATAGATTCTACCTTTTCCAGGTACTCGCACGGATTCTACCATTTTACGGTACTCACAAGGACAATTTTTCGGTACTTGCACGGAGTCTGCCTTTTCCGAGTACTCGCCCGGATTCTATGACTTGTCGATACTCGCAAGGATTCTACCATTTATCGGTACTCGGCCGGATTCTATCATTTGTCGATACTCGCACGGATTCTACCATTTTTCGATAGTGACAGGGACAATTTTTCGATTCTCGCACCGATTCTACCTTTTCCGGGAACTCGCCGGGATTCTACCATTTTTCGACACTCGCACGGATTGTACCCTTTTTCGGTACTCACGGGGATAGTTTTTCGGTACTCGCACAGATTCTACCTTTTCTGGGTACTCGCCCGGATTCTTCCATTTTTCGATACTGGCACGGATTCCACCATTTTTCAATACTGGCACGGATTCTACCATTTTTCAATACTCACAGGGAAAGTTTTCGGTACTCGCACGGATTCTACCTTTCCAGGAACTCGCCGGGATTCTACCATTTTTCGATACTGGCACGGATTCTACCATTTATCGGTACTCACGGGGATAGTTTTTCGGTACTCGCATAGATTCTACCTTTTCCGGGAACTCACACGGATTCTACCATTTTACGGTACTCACAAGGACAATTTTTCGGTACTCGCACGGAGTCTGCCTTTTCCGAGTACTCGCCCGGATTCTATCATTTGTCGATACTCGCACGGATTCTACCATTTATCGGTACTCACGGGGACAGTTTTTCGGTACTCGCATATATTCTACCTTTTCTGGGTGCTCGCACGGATTCTACCATTTTACGGTACTCACAAGGACAATTTTTCGGCACTCGCACGGAGTCTGCCTTTTCCGAGTACTCGCCCGGATTCTATCATTTGTCGATACTCGCAGGGATTCTACCTTTTCCGGGAACTCGCCGGGATTCTACCATTTTTCGAGACTCGCACGAATTCTACCATTTTTCGGTACTCACGGGGATAATTTTTCGGTACTCGCACAGATTCTACCTTTTCTGGGTACTCGCTCGGATTCTTCCATTTTTCGATACTGGCACGGATTCCACCATTTTTCGATACTGGCACGGATTCTACCATTTTTCGATACTCACAGGGAAAGTTTTCGGTACTCGCACGGATTCTACCTTTTCCAGGAACTCGCCGGGATTCTACCATTTTTCGATACTGGCACGGATTCTACCATTTATCGGTACTCACGGGGACAGTTTTTCGGTACACGCATAGATTCTACCTTTTCCGGGAACTCACACGGATTCTACCATTTTACGGTACTCACAAGGACAATTTTTCGGTACTCGCACGGAGTCTGCCTTTTCCGAGTACTCGCCCGGATTCTATCATTTGTCGATACTCGCACGGATTCTACCATTTATCGGTACTCACGGGGACAGTTTTTCGGTACTCGCATATATTCGACCTTTTCTGGGTGCTCGCACGGATTCTACCATTTTACGGTACTCACAAGGACAATTTTTCGGCACTCGCACGGAGTCTGCCTTTTCCCAGTACTCGCCCGGATTCTATCATTTGTCGATACTCGCAGGGATTCTACCATTTTTCGGTAGTGACAGGGACAGTTTTTCGATTCTCGCACCGATTCTACTTTTTCCGGGAACTCGCCGGGATTCTACCATTTTTCAAGACTCGCACGGATTCTACCATTTTTCGGTACTCACGGGGATAGTTTTTCGGTACTCGCACAGATTCTACCTTTTCTGGGTACTCGCCCGGATTCTTCCATTTTTCGATACTCACAGGGAAAGTTTTCGGTACTCGCACGGATTCTACCTTTTCCAGGAACTCGCCGGGATTCTACCATTTTTCGATACTGGCACGGATTCTACCATTTATCGGTACTCACGGGGACAGTTTTTCGGTAAACGCATAGATTCTACCTTTTCCGGGAACTCACACGGATTCTACCATTTTACGGTACTCACAAGGACAATTTTTCGGTACTCGCACGGAGTCTGCCTTTTCCGAGTACTCGCCCGGATTCTATCATTTGTCGATACTCGCACGGATTCTACCATTTATCGGTACTCACGGGGACAGTTTTTCGGTACTCGCATATATTCGACCTTTTCTGGGTGCTCGCACGGATTCTACCATTTTACGGTACTCACAAGGACAATTTTTCGGCACTCGCACGGAGTCTGCCTTTTCCCAGTACGCGCCCGGATTCTATCATTTGTCGATACTCGCAGGGATTCTACCATTTTTCGGTAGTGACAGGGACAGTTTTTCGATTCTCGCACCGATTCTACCTTTTCCGGGAACTCGCCGGGATTCTACCATTTTTCGAGACTCGCACGGATTCTACCATTTTTCGGTACTCACGGGGATAGTTTTTCGGTACTCGCACAGATTCTACCTTTTCTGGGTACTCGCCCGGATTCTTCCATTTTTCGATACTCACAGGGAAAGTTTTCGGTACTCGCACGGATTCTACCATTTTTCGATACTGGCACGGATTCTACCATTTATCGGTACTCACGGGGACAGTTTTTCGGTACACGCATAGATTCTACCTTTTCCGGGAACTCACACGGATTCTACCATTTTACGGTACTCACAAGGACAATTTTTCGGTACTCGCACGGAGTCTGCCTTTTCCGAGTACTCGCCCGGATTCTATCATTTGTCGATACTCGCACGGATTCTACCATTTATCGGTAGTCACGGGGACAGTTTTTCGGTACTCGCATATATTCTAACCTTTTCTGGTGCTCGCACGGATTCTACCAATTTTACGGTACTGCACAAGGACAATTTTTCGGCACTCGCACGGAGTCTGCCTTTTTCCGAGTACTCGACCCGATTCTATCATTTGTCGATACTCGGCAGGGATTCTACCATTTTTCGGTAGTGACAGGGACAGTTTTTCGATTCTCGCACCGATTCTACCTTTTCCGGGAACTCGCCGGGATTCTACCATTTTTCGAGACTCGCACGGATTCTACCATTTTTCGGGTACTCACGGGATAGTTTTTCGGTACTTCGCACAGATTCTACCTTTTCTGGGGTACTCGCCCGGATTCTTCCATTTTTCGATACTGGCACGGATTCTACCCTTTTTCGGTAATCACCGGGAGAGTTTTTCGGTACTCGCACCATTCTACCTTTTTCAGGAACTTGCCGGGATTCTACCATTTTTCGATACTGGCACGGATTCTACCATTTTTCGGTACTCACAGGGACAGTTTTTCGGTACTCGCACAGATTCTACTTTCTGGTACTCGGGCTTCTATCAATTTTTCCGCTACTTGGCACGGATCTACCATGTTTCCAGTTAGCTCAGCAGGAACAGTCATTTTCGGTTACTCGCCTGATTTACCTTTTCTGGGTATTGGCCCGGATTCAATCATTTTTCGATACTGGCACGGATTCTACCATTTTCCGATACCATAGGGAGAGTTTTTCTGTACCCGCACTGATTCTACCTTTTCCGGGAACTTGTCGGGATTCTATCATTTTTCGATACTGGCCCGGATTCTACCATTTTTCGGTACTCATAGGGAAATTTTATCGGTACTCGCCCGGATTCTACCTTTTCCGAGAACTCGTCGGGATTCTACCATTTTTCGATACTGGCACGGATTCCACCATTTTTCGATACTGGCACGGATTCTACCATTCTTCGGTACTCACAGGGAAAGTTTTCGGTACTCACACGGATTCTACCTTTTCGGGGAAGTCGTCGGATTCTACACATTATTTCGATAAACCGCAACGATTCACATTTATCGGTACTAGCGGGGATAGTTTTTCGTACTTCGCATAGATTCGTATCTTTTCCGGTACATCGCCGGTTTCTACATTTTACGGTAACTCCAAGGACAATTTTTCGTACTGCGCACGGAGTCTGCCTTTTTCCGAGTGTCTCGCGCCGGTAATTCTTGACTTTGTCGACTACTCGCAAGGATCTACTCATTTGTCGGTACTCGGCCGGATTCTATCATTTGTCGATACTCGCACGGATTCTACCATTTTTCGGTAGTGACAGGGACAATTTTTCGATTCTCCAGCACCGTTCTATCTTTTGGGAACTCGCCGGGGATTCGTACATTTTTCGAGACTCGCCGATTCTACCATTTTCTCGGTACTCCGGCGATAGTATTTTCGGGTACTTCGCACAGATTCTACCTTTTCTCGGTACTCGCCCGGATTCTTCCATTTTTCGATACTGGCACGGATTCCACCATTTTTCGATAATGGAACGGATTCTACAATTTTTCGATACTCACAGGGAAAGTTTTCGGTACTCGCACGGATTCTACCTTTTCCAGGAACTCGCCGGGATTCTACCATTTTTCGATACTGGCACGGATTCTACCATTTATCGGTACTCACGGGGACAGTTTTTCGGTACTCGCATAGATTCGACCTTTTCCGGGAACTCACACGGATTCTACCATTTTACGGTACTCACAGGGACAATTTTTCGATTCTCGCACCGATTCTACCTTTTCCGGGAACTCACCGGGATTCTACCATTTTTCGAGACTCGCACGGATTCTACCATTTTTCGGTACTCACGGGGATAGTTTTTCGGTACTCGCACAGATTCTACCTTTTCCGGGTACTCGCCGGGATTCTTCCATTTTTCGATACTGGCACGGATTCTACCCTTTTTCGGTAATCACCGGGAGAGTTTTTCGGTACTCGCACCATTCTACCTTTTTCACGAACTTGCCGGGATTCTACAATTTTTCAATACTGGCACGGATTCTACCATTTTTCGGTACTCACAGGGACAGTTTTTCGGTACTCGCACAGATTCTACCTTTTCTGGCTACTCGCTCGGCTTCTGCAATTTTTCGCTACTTGCACGGATTCTACCATTTTTTTGGTACTCACAGGGACAGTTTTTCGGTACTCGCACTGATTCTACCTTTTCCGGGAGATTGCGGGCATTTCTATCTTTTTTGATACTGCCGTTCTACATTTTTTTCTGGTACTCTATAAGGGAAAAGGTTATCAGTACTTATGTCGCGCCGGATTCTACCCGTTTTCCGAGAACTCGTCGGATTCTACCATTTTTCGATACTTGGCGGAATTCACATTTTTTTACGTACTGGCACGGATTCTACGAATTTTTTCGTACTCAACGGGGATAGTTTTTCGGTACCGATACAGATTATACCTTTATCGAGTAATCGCCAGGATTCTTCCATTTTGTTCGATACTGCACGGATATACCCTTTTCGGCTAATCACGCGGGAGACGTTTTTTCGGTAGCTGCGCACATTAATACCTTTTCAGGAACTTGTCCGGGATTCTACGCCATTTTTTCCGATACTGGCCACGGACTTCTATCATTTTCGTAACTGCGCACAGATTTCTACGTTTTCTGGCTACTCGCTCGGCTTCTGCAAATTTTTCGCTACTGCCGGATTCTACATTTTTTTTGGGTAACTTATTTCGGTACTCGACTGATTCTACCTTTTCCGGGGAACTTGCCGGGGATTACTATCATTTTTTGATACTTGGCCCCGATTCCTTCTCATTTTTCGGTACTGCAGTAGGGAAAGGTTATCGGTATCGCCCCGATTCTACCTTTGTCCGAGAGCTCGCTCGGGATTCTACCATTTTTCGATAGTTGGCGGATTCCACCCATGTTTTTCCGATACTTGGGCAGATTCTCATTTTTCGGTACTCAGCAGGGAAAGATGTTGTCGGTAGCTCGCGGTGTGTGTGTGAGGAACTCGGCGGATTCTACCATTTTTTCAGATACTAGCAACGGTTGTTGGATGAGATTTCTACCATTTAATCGGTACCTCACGGGGACGTTTTTCGGTATCGCATAGATTCTAACCTTTCTGGGAACTCACACGGATTCTACCTTTTACCGGATACTTCACAAGGACAATTTTTCGGCACTCGCACGGGTTGCACTTTCTGCGAGTCACTCGGCACCGGGATTCTATCAGATTTTGTCGATATTCGCCACCGGAATTTCTACAGTTATATCAGGGTACTCACAGGGGACAGTTTATTCACGTACTAGCTATATATTCTACCTTTTCTGGGGTGCTCGCACGGATTTCGTGCATGTTTAGGTATCCACAAGGACAAATTCTTCGGCACCGCACGAGTCTCTTTTTTCGAGTTACTCGCCGGATTCTATCGATTTGTCGTATATCTTCGCAGAGGGGTTACTACGAGTTTTTGGTTTTGTGAGAGACAGGTTTTTTGGACGCACCGTATTAACTACTTTTCCGGGACTCGCGGATTCTCACCATTTTATCCGAGACAACGCACGGAAATTT
>JBAPGN010001965.1:18593-38843 GCA_037355405.1 Vitis amurensis | reverse complement strand
ATTAACGAACGATTTTAATATATTAGATTGAATTTTGATAGAATCCCGGTGATTCCCAGAAAGAGGAAAATATGTGGAAATCGGGGTGTGCTAGTTATTAAAAAGATATTTCGAAAGAAACTGATCCCTACGTTTGCCAGAAATGGGGTTAATAGAACCGTGCTAGTATTGAAAAATTGTTAGAGTAGAATAGTAAGGAAATTGACCGAGCGAGAAAGATACCCGAAAATGGGATTAACAAATACAATCGGTGCGAAAAAGTTACCGAAATACTATCCACTAGTACTACGGGTGGGAAAAAGTATAGGAAATCCAATTTCCGATTCAGATGACCCGCGTGCAGGAAAATGTTCCCGGAAAAAAAGAAAAAAGTAAAGTGAGTGACGAATAAAATGGGCGTGAATCCCTGTGGTGGAGTTCCCGGAAAAAAAGCGGACAAAATCGGTATGTGCGAAAGGAGATGAATAGAATCCAGAGATGTACTAACAGTTACTACAACATCGAGTTACCGAAAATATTATTTGATCCCTATGGACGGAGAAATATGGTTAGAATCCGTAGTAATATCCAAAATCCATGTTAGTTGTAGATCGAGCGCGAACATATCGAAAAAATACGAGTAGATTACTGAATCCCGGTTGAGTTCATCCGAGAAAAAAAAGTGGAATTTTCCTGCGGACAAGTTAACAGAGTAAGTACCGAGCAGATAAAATGGTCCCTGTGAGTACGGGAAAAGGGGAAAATGGTAGAATCCCTGACGATCACAAATAAAAAAGGCGGGGTTTATTAATTCACCCAGAAAAGTTTAAGATGTATAACTAGGTATGTTGGTATCCGAAAATGGTAGAAATACAGCACGTTCCCAGAAAAGATGGAATCGTTGGAAGTTACATACCTGAGCGAGGATATACCGAAGAAGTAAAGACTATACCTGGATGTGAGATAAACTCCGGAAATATGGTAGAAATCCGTGCAAGTATCGAAAAAAAATGGTAGGGGAATTTCCCGGTGTTGTAATTCCCGGAAAATTTAAGGAAAAAAAGATAGGAAATCGGTTTATTTGGAGTAACCGGAAAAAACTATAACCTAATCCGCTGCTGTGTCCGAGTACCGGAAAATGATATTTTAGTATATGTATTTTTTAGAATCTGTCCAGTTATCCGAAAAAACTGTAGGAATCCCGGGCTGAAAGAGTATCCAGAGAAATTGTTCCCTTAGTGAGTAACCGAAAAAATTGGGGTAGAAATTAGAGATTAATTAGAAGAGTGCCGTTCTGCCAGTAATCGAAAAAAATGGTAGATCCGGGTGAAGATTTTAGTTGAGTTCCTGGAAAAAGTGGAGGTTATCGAAAAAAGCAATCGAATAGAATGGCAAACAATAGCGGTACGTATTTAGAAGTATCGAAAACCATATCCCTGCGTTAATAATGCTAGAAAATGGTAGAACCGTAAATCTGCCCAGGTGGAGAATTCGAAAAATTGAGAAACGTTCCGGAAAAAGTTGGGGAAATTATACTGTGAAGTAGTAAGTTTATCCCGGAAGAGAAAAAAAAAAAACTATCCCACTGGATAGAAATCCGGGCGGAAGTACACGAGAAAGATAGAATTCCGCCTGCGGGGAGTACCGAAAAAACTGTCGCCGGTGCTCCGGATTGAGAGTACATGAAAAAAAAGTGAGAATCCGAGTGGATACAGGTTACTACCAGAAAAAAAGAGGATACAATCGGTGCAGTCCTAGTACCGAAAAAACTATCCTAAGTATCGATCTAAGAGTAGTCGACTTACGGGAAAATCGGAGTTATAGAAAAATCCTAGTGCGAGATAGAAAAATGCAGAAATCCTGTGAGTTCCCGGATTGGAAAATAAGTATGGGAGATCGTGCGAAGTCAGTACGAAATTGTACCCCCCGAATGATGTACGGGGAAAATAGGAGAATTCGTTTTATTGTTTTGGAGATTCGAAAAATGGTTAGAATCCCGGTAAAGTTCTAGGAAAAAGTGGAATCGAGTGGCTAAGTACCGAAAAACTTCCCTCGTGTAGTACGGAAAATCGGTTTATATATAGAATCCCTGTGAGTATCGAAGAAATTTTAGATTATAAATCCCGCGTGAGCTTCCCGCGAAAAAAGTGGATCGGTTTATTGCGAGTGGACCGAAATAAAACTATCCCTGTGCCCAGTTTTGGTCAGAAAAAATAAAGGAATAGATAGATCCGTTTTATGAATCGAGTATCCGGAAAAAATGCGTAGAATCCCGTGCCGTTTACTCGAAAAAAGTAGAATCGTGCGATATCAATAATAGTACCGAAAAACTATATTCCCTGTGATACACCGAAAATGGCTAGGAATCTGTGCCTATAGAAAGTAACGAAAAATGGTAGAATGCCCTTGGCAGTACCGAAAAACTGTCGCCCTGTGAAGTACCGGAAAAATAGGAGTAGAATCCGTGCGGAGATATCGAAAAATGGGTAAGAATCCTTGGTTGAGTTCCCTTGAAAAAAGTGGAATCGGTAGGCCCGAGCGCCGAAGATAACATTCCCTGTGAAATGCCCGTGCGAAATGGTATAGTAGAATCGTTTGCCCAGTATCGAAAAATGGTAGGTAATCCCGGGAGTAAGGGGTTCCCGAAAAAATGTGGAATTCGGTGCGCAGTACCGAAAAACTTGTCCCTGTGGAGTACCGGAAAATGTAGGAATCTGTGCCATAAGTATCCGCAAAATGGTAGAATCACGAGCGAGTACACGAAAAACATCTCCGTTTGTGCAGTACCGGAAAAGGTAGAATCCGTTGCCAAGTATCGAAAAATTGTAGAATCTGTGAGGTTCCCGGAAAAAGTGGAATTGGTGCGGGAGAAGTAGTACCGAATAAACTATTTCCGTTGAATGCCAGAGAAAAATGGTGGAGAATCTGCTGCAGTATCGTAAAAGAATGGTAGAATCCGGAGCGAATTACCCGAAAAAAAGGTAGGAAATCCATGCGATCCAAGTACCGAGAACTGTCCCTGTGATTATATGTTACCGAAAAAGGTAGAAATAGCGAAGCGCCGCCAGAAAACTACCAGAAAAGGTTAACAATCGCGTTGCGATCCCTAGTAGTCGAAAAAAACATGTTCCCTTTGACTACGGCAAAAGATGTTACGAATCCACGTGCGAAGTAAGTATCGAAAAAAATGGAGTCGTTAGAATCTCCGGTGAGTTCCCGAAGAAAAAAAGTGGAATCGGCCTTGCGAGTACCGAAAAAACTGTCCCTCATTGAGTACGGGAAAATAGGTAGAAGTACGGCTGTAGAATGGGACCAATAATGGGTAGATCGAGTAATTCAACCAGGAAATGGATAGAATCCCGGTGGTTCCGAAAAAAGTGAACGGTGCGAAAGACCTGAAAAAAATATCCTTGTGAGTACGGAAAATGTAGAATCCGACATGCGAGTATCGAAAAATGGTTTTCTAGAATCTCCCGGTTGAGTCCCGGGACAAAAAGTGGAATCGGACGAAGTTACCGAAAACTGTCCCTCTGAGTACCAAGAAAATGGTATAGATCGTGCCTAGTATCGAATATGGATGAAATCCTGGTGTGTTCCCGAAAATAAGATGGGAGCATCGGTGCGAAGTAACGAAAAACTGTCACCCTTGTGCAGTACCCGGAAAATTGGTAGAATCTGTGCCCAGTATCGAAAAATGGTAGAATCCCGGCGTTTATAGTCGCAAATCGGAAAAAACAATGGTAGTACCGTAGAAATAACCAACCCGTGTGGAACCTTTGGGTGACCGGGAAGTAGCGCGGGGGAAAATAAGAGGTGATCTGTTAGAAATCCCGGCGAAGTATCGAAATGGTTTTAGAATCCCTGTGAGTTCTCACCTGAAAGGTGGAATCGCGTATTGCGACTACCGAAAAAACTGGTTCGGTCCCTAGTTGGAATGCCAGGAAAATGGTAGAATCCGTGCCATAGTTGATCGGAAAAAAATGGTGAACCCGGTGAGTTTCCCGAAAAACCGTGGAATCGGTGCGAAAAAAGTACCCGCAAAAAAAAAACGGAGTACCGAAAACTGTCCCTGTTGAGTACCCGGAAAATGGATAGAATCGATGCCAGTATCGAAAAATGTTGGAAATACCGCGCAAGTACCGAAAAAACTGTCCTTGTGATCTACCGGAAAATGCGTAGAATCCGTGCGCCAGTATCGAGAAATGGTAGAATCCTGGTGAGTTTCCCAGGAAAAAGTGGAATTGGTGCGATCCAGTACCGATAAACTTATCATCTGAATGCCGGAAAATGTAGAATCACTCATGTGCCGAGTATCGAAAAATGGAGAATCCGGCAGCGAATACCCGAAAAAAGTATAATCGGGCGATACCCGAAAAAAAGTTAGAAATCCATGCGAAAGTACCGAGAAACTGTCCCTGTGTGTACCGAAAAAAGGTAGAATCGAGCGAGACCCAGAAAAAGGTACAATCGGTGCGAGTATCGAAAAACATGTACCCTTTGGACTACGGCAAAAAAAATGTTAGAATTCCGTGCGGTAATCGAAATTGGTGTTAGAAATCCCGGTGGAGTTCCCGGAAAAAGTGGATATCGGTTGCGATACCGAAAAACTGTCCCTATGGTTACGGGGAAAATGGTTTTAGAATCCGTTGTCGAGTAATCGAAAGTGGTTAGAATCCCGTGTGTCCCGAAAAAATGGAAATCGATCGAGTACGAAAAATATCCTTCGTGATGTACCGGGAAAAACGGAAATCCAGTGCGAGTATCGGAAAAATGGAGTTAGAATCCCGGTGTAGTTCCCGGAAAAAGTGGAATCGGAGCGAGTACCGAAAAACTAGTCCCTCTTTAGTACTAGAAAATGGTATCTAGAATCCGTGCTAGTATCGAATATGGGTAGAATCCCGCGTGAGTTCCCGAAAAAAAGTGGGAGAAAATAAATTTTCGGGTTTTATTGCGAAGTTACGAAAAACTTGTCCCTGTGATTACCGAAAATTGGATCTTATTGAATCTGTGCGCAAGTATCGAAAAATGGTTAGAACCCGGCAGTTAGGTGGAGTACCAAAAAAACTGTCCCTACGTGATGCGGGGAAAAATGCGTTTCTTAGATCCGTGCCAATAGTATCGAAAAAATGGTTAGAAATCCCGGTGAGTTTCCCGAAAAAACCGTGGAATCGTGCTAGATACGAAAACTGTCCTTGAGGAAGTAACCCGAAAATGGTTAGAATCTCTGTGCCAGTATCGAAAAATGGTATAAATCCCTATACGAGAGTATCGAAAAACTGGTCCTTGTGAGTACCGGAAAATGGTAGATCCGCTGCCAGAATCGAAAAATGGTAGATTTTTTAGAATCCTGAGTGAGTTCCCGGAAAAGTTGGAATCGTTGCGTAAAAAGTTACCGATAAACTATTCCTCTGTGGAATGCCGGAAAAATGGTTAGAATCTTGTGCTAGTATCGAAAAAATGGTTAGAATCCGGGCGAAATACCCGAAAAAAGTAGAATCCATTGTGAAGTACCGACAAATGTCCCTCTGAGTACCGAAAAAAAGGTTAGAATCCGAGCGATACCCGGGAAAAGTACAATCGGTGCGGAGTACCGAAAAACTGTCCCTGTGACTACGGGAAAATGTTAGAATCCGTGCGAGTATCGAAAAAAAATGGTAGAATCCCGGTGAGTCCCGGAAAAAGTGGAATCGGTGCACGAGAACCGAAAAAACTTCGTCCCTGTGAGTACGGGAAAATGGTAGAATCCGTGCGAGTATCGAAAAATGGTAGAATCCCGCGTGAGTTCCCGAAAAAAGTGGAATCGGTGCGAAGTACCGAAAAACTATCCCTGTGAGTACGGGAAAATGGTAGAATCCCTGTGAGTATCGGAAAAATGGTAGAATCCCGGTGTGTTCTTGGAAAAAGTGGAATCGGTGCGAGTTACCGAAAAAACTGTCCCTGTGAGTACCGGAAAATGGTAGAATCGGTGCCAGTATCGAAAAATGGTTTAGAATCCCGGCCGAGTACCGAAAAAACTGTCCTTGTGGAGTACCGGAAAATGGTTAGAATCCGTTGCCAGTATCGAAAAATGGTAGAATCCCGGTGAGTTCCCGGAAAAAGTGGAATCGGTGCGAGTACCGAAAAACTGTCCCTATGAGTACCGGAAAATGGTAGAATCCGTGCCAGTATCGAAAATGGTACAATCCCGCCGAGTTCCTGGAAAAGTAGAGTCGGTGAAGTATCAAAAAACTGTCCCCGTGAGTACCGTAAAATGGTAGAATCCGTGCGAGTAGCGAAAAATGGTAGAATCCAGGCGTGTACCCGAAAAAAGTAGAAGCCGTTCGAGTACCGAAAAACTGTCCCTGTGAGTACCGGAAAATGGTAGAATCTGTGCCAGTATCGTAAAATGGTAGAATCCTTGTGAGTTCCCGGAAAAAGTGGAATCGGTGCGAGTACTGAAAAACTGTCCCTGTGAATACCGAAAAATGGTAGATCCGTGCCAGTATCGAAAAATGGTAGAATCCGGGCAAGTACCCGGAAAAAGTAGAATCCGTGCGAGTATCGAAAAACCGTCCCTATGAGTACCGAAAAAAGGTAGAATCTGAGCGAGTACCCGAAAAAGGTACAATCGATGCGAGTACCGAAAAACAATCCCTGTGAGTACCGAAAAATGGTAGAATCCGTGCTAGCATCGAAAAATGGTAGAATCCCGGTGAGTTCCCGGATAAAGTGGAATTGGTGCGAGTACCGAAAAACTATCCCTGTGAGTACGGGAAAATGGTAGAATCCGTGCGAGTATCGAAAAATGGTAGAATCCCGGTGAGTTCCCGGAAAAAGTGGAATCGGTTCGAGTACCGAAAAACTATCCCTATGAGTACCGGAAAATGGTAGAATCTGTGCGAGTATCGATAAATGGTAGTGTCACACCCCAATTTTTTTTCTCTGATTATTATTATTTATTCTTCAACTAAACAATTGATACTCAAATACAATATAAGTGCTCTCAAAAAATTTTAATGTTGAGTTCCTACTTGAATTTGTTGAACAAGAGGATATGGAAAACCTGTTATAAAGGGTACATCCTGTATTAAACATTGTGACTATTAAGTTAACAAAATATTTTTTGTTTCACAAAAGAAACTAGTACAACATTAATTTACATATACAAAACCCCATTGTTTACTACGGGTAGCCCATACTACAAGTGTATCTGACAAATATATACATTACATAATTCCAACAAAAGGTTTAGTCATGATACAAAAGGCATGGCCTCAAAAGACTTTCAATATGAGCAAACAGCATCCAATCACAGTAAAGCATTGCTCAAGCATTCTTTCCTGCATAGGTCTTCTGACCTGCATCTAGAGGTGGAAGGGATAGGGTGAGTTCACAACTCAGTAGGAAAGTTTATAACCATCCTAAGTATACCCTTAAAAACCTTGAATCAAACATTTAATAACATGCATGATAAACATTTTCATAACCATTAGCAAATGTGTAATCATGTCAAACATGTATGCATTTGTTTGTTGGTTTCATAATTGCTTTTCCCCATCCATCATTTCACAACTGATAAATTGCTGACTCCCAACAATGTACACAGCAGATATCAATGCTCCACAAGATACTCGATCAATATAATAATGACTATTCTAGGACATCACCCAAGGGCAAGTCATACCCCGTGTCTTTTGGGACTCATACCCAAGGGCAGGACCAACCCCGTGTCTTTAGGGACTAAAACCCAAGGGCAGGACCAACCCCATACACCCACATCGGAGTGTCTTCCTCGAGGGCTTTAGGGACTTTCACCCAAGGACCCACGGTCCCACATAAACAATATATCAAATGATAAGGCCTGTAGCATCACATAAGCACTTCGCCACCAATAAATTCTCTGAATATGATCTGTGATAATTCCATATCCTTCTTGCAATGCAATCACACCATAAACCATTTCGACAACACCAAACCACGAATCTTCATACCAATATACGTTCCAACATCATGGTAACATTTCAATGCAATAAACCAAGATGCAATGACACTTTAAAAGATTTTATGAAATCATAGAAACAACATAAAATTCCAACAAATAATTCAAGGAAAGAAATCAGATACACTAAAGAATAGCATAAAATTCCCTACCTTACACCGACTTCCTTTTTGTGTTTCTTCTAAGTAGGCGATCTTTGCCTATTACGAGGAACTGAAATGAAACAACATAATTTAGGTTTTAGTTTATTGTTGCAAATTTTTAATTCTCACATTCTCTAATCTATATCCTACATGTTTTCAAATCAAATATGAATTGAATTAAACAATATTTACAATGCATATTAATTTCCCTAATTAATTACCAAACACTAATTCTTTTGATTTTCTTAAAGCCTAACCTATTAACAAATCCCAAGTGTCCAAATAACCCAATTCATCACATGTTTACTAATCTATTTTTCAATCAAACCAAATTAAACAAAGATTTATGTTGATCTTACCCTTAATAAAATACTTAACTTAAAATACTTTAATCTTTAATTAATTATGATTTTTAACTAAAACGGGTTTATAGCTAATTATACTCAACTTTTACACAATTTTTACCATTAATTCTTCTCAACATACCATTAGGAACCAAAATAAACGAAAATTACAAAATTAAACAACTTGCTTACCTCAAATCTACACTTTCTCTCTCTAAATTCTCTCTCTAACCCAAGTTGCTGCAGGTGAAATGGTGCAAAACGAGCTGCAGCCCCCCTTATAAAGGGGTCTCCAAGCATCCAAGCATGAGGTGGCAGCCCACATGGCTGCCACCAATCCACCAAGTAGGAGGTGGCATTCCACTAATTCAATTTCCAAATTTGCACTTTAGTCCTTCAAGTTATCAAAAATAAAACCCATAATTGCCCATTAGTCCTTTAGGTTTTCATAACCCTAATTAGTCCCTAAGAACCTAATAAGCATGCTTAGATCATTAACTAATCCCATTTAACCTTAATCAAAGTTTAATTCATAATTAAACATGATTAGCACTAAACTAGTTTTAATATCTAATTAAGCAAGCTTAAGTTAAGTACTAAAATAATCAAGGTGTTACAGGTGCAGCTGCCAGAAAAACTGCTCCCTGTGAGAGACCGGAAAATGGCTAGGTTTATTTTAGAATGCAGTGCGAGTAGCCGAATTGTCAAAAACAGCGTAGTATCCAGTGGCCAGTACCCGGAAAAAGTAGATCCTGCGAATAGCCGCGAGAGGAGAGGGGGGGGAGGGGAACCATGTAGAATCAGTTCGATCCGAAACAGAACTTCCCTCGGAAGTACCCGAAAAAGCGTTTAGAATCAGAGCGAAGTACCCAAAAAAGTGGTACAATCGGTTGCGGGGTCCAGTAAAGTACCGAAACCAGGTCCCTGTGCAGTAATCGATAATACGAATGGGCGAAAATAATAGGGAATTCCGGGTGAGTTGCCCAGAATAAATATAGTGTGGAATCGTAGTAATCATTTGCAAATAGTATCGAAAAATTGGTAGAATCACCGTGTGCAGTTCCGAAAACTTGATCCCCGTAAAGTACCGAAAAAATGTAGAATCCGGGTGAGTAGCCCGAAAAAAGTTTAGAATCGGTTATCGAAAAATCGCGAGTACCATAAATACATACTGTCCCTACGTGGAGTTAAACCGAAAAATTGCGGCATGAGGAGATACCGCGTGCGGATAGCCGCAGGAAATTTAGAGAGTTAGAATTTTCCGTTAGAAATCCGGTGCGAGTTACCGAAAAACTGTCCCTTCAATGAGTAACCGGATAAAATGGTAGAATCCAAGTAAGTAATTTTGAAAGCAGATATGAGTAGGCGAAAAAAATTTGGTAGATATCGTGCGTAAGTACCCGGAATAAGTAGTATCCGATGCGAGTAGCGATAATGATAGGAATTACCGGCGGATACTCGGGAAAAAAGTTGAATCTCGTTATGCGAGTACGAAAAAACATGTCCCTATAGAATCCGAGCGAGTTACCCAAAAAAAGGTACAACTCGTTGTGAGTAACGGAAATAGTGGTAGAATTGCCAAAGTGTCGAGTATCGAAAATAGGCCTGAATCCACGAGTGCATAGTTCATGTCCCGAAAAGTTATGGAATACTACCCGTGCGGAAAAAATGTTAGATAGCCGAAAAATTTTTCGTCCCTCTGAGTATCGAAAAATGGTAGAATCCGTGTCAATATCGAAAAATGGTAAAATCCCGACGAGTTCTCAGAAAAGGTAGAGTCGGTGCGAGTACCGAAAAACTGTCCCTGTTAGTACAGGAAAATGGTAGAATCCGTGCGTAGTAGCGAAATTAATGAAGAATCCGGCTGAGTACCCGAAAGGTAGAATCGTGTGAAGTACCGAAAAACTTTCCTGAAAGTGTGAGTAGCGAAAATGTTAGAATCCGGTGAGTACCCGGAAAAAAGTAGGAACGTCGCGGAGGACCAAAAAACTGTTTTCCCTGTGAGTACCGGGAATAAATAGGTAGAAATCCGGGCGAAGTACCCGGAATTAAGTAGAATCGTGCGGATAGTAGAAGTTAGCGGAAAAATGATAGTAATCCGAGCGGAGTACTCGGAAAAAGTTGAATCCGTGCGAGTACTAAAAAATTGTCCCTGTGAGTAACGAAATATGGTAGAATCCGTGCGAGTATCGAAAAATGGTAGAATCCCGGTGAGTTCTGGGAAAAAGTAGAATCCGTGCGAGTACCGAAAATTTGTTCCTCTGAGTACCGAAAAATGGTAGAATCCGTGTCAATATCGAAAAATGGTAAAATCCCGACGAGTTCTCGGAAAAGGTAGAGTCGGTGCGAGTACCGAAAAACTGTCCCTGTTAGTACAGGAAAATGGTAGAATCCGTGCGAGTAGCGAAAAATGGTAGAATCCGGGCGAGTACCCGGAAAAGGTAGAATCCGGGCGAGTACCCGGAATAAGTAGAATCCGTGCGAGTAGCGAAAAATGATAGAATCCGAGCGAGTACTCGAAAAAGTTGAATCCGTGCGAGTACTAAAAAATTGTCCCTGTGAGTAACGGAATATGGTAGAATCCGTGCGAGTATCGAAAAATGGTAGAATCCCGGTGAGTTCTGGGAAAAAGTAGAATCCGTGCGAGTACCGAAAATTTGTTCCTCTGAGTACCGAAAAATGGTAGAATCCGTGTCAATATCGAAAAATGGTAAAATCCCGACGAGTTCTCGGAAAAGGTAGAGTCGGTGCGAGTACCGAAAAACTATCCCTGTGAGTACCGAAAAATGGTAGAATCCATGCGAGTATCGAAAAACTTTCCCTGTGAGTTACGTAAAATTGTAGAATCCATGCGAGTATCAACAAATGATAGAATCCGAGCGAGTACCCGGAAAAGTTAGAATTCGTGCGAGTACCAAAAAACTGTTACTGTAAGTACCGAAAAATGGTAGAATCCATGCGAGTAGCGATAAATGGTAGAAATCCAGGACAATGTAACCCGTGAAAAGGGTAGAAATCCGAGCAGAAAGCTACCGAAACTGTCCCTATGAGTACCGAAAAAAATAGGTATAGAATTTCTCTGCCAGATATCGAAAAGTAATAGAATCCCGACGAGTTCCCGGAAAAGTTTAGGTCGGTGCAAGTACCAGAAAAAAAAAACTGTCCCTGTGAGAGTACCGTTAAATTCGGTAGAATCCGTGCGCAGTAGCGAAAAAATGGTTTAGATACCAGGCAATAAGCCGTAAAAAGTAGGATCCTGCGGTTACCGAAAAGCTGTCCCTGTGGAGTACCGGAAAATGTTTAGATCGTTGCCAGTATCGAAAAATGGTAGAACCGGGCGAGATAGTACCCGGTAAAACTAGAAGGAATCGGTGCGAGTACCGAAAAACTGCCCCTGTGAGTACCGGAAAATGGTAGAATCCGTGCGAGTAGCGAAAAATGGTTGAATCTGGGCGAGTACCCAGAAAAGGTAGAATCCGTGCGAGTACCGAAAAACTATCCCTATGAGTACCGAAAAATGGTAGAATCCGTGCGAATATCGACAAATGGTAGGATCCCGACAAGTTCCCTAAAAAGGTAGAGTCGATGCGAGTACCGAAGAATTGTCCCAGTTAGTACTGAAAAATGGTAGAATCCGTGCGAGTATCGAAAAATGGTAGAATCCGTGCCAGTATCGAAAAAAGGTAGAATCCGGGCGAGTACCCGGTAAAAGTAGAATCGGTGCGAGTACCGAAAAACTGCCCCTGTGAGTACCGTAAAATGGTAGAATCCGTGCCAGTATCGAAAAATGGTAGAATCCGGGCGAGTACCCGGAAAAAGTGGAATCGGTGCGAGTACCGAAAAACTGTCCCTGTGAGTACCAAAAAATGGCAGAATCCGTGCGAGTATCGAAAAATGGTAGAATCCTGGTGAGTACCGAAAAACTGACCCTGTGAGTACCGAAAAACTTTCCCAGTGAGTACCGAAAAATGGTAGAATCCGGGCGAGTACCCGAAAAATTAGAATCGGTGCGAGTACCAAAAAACTGCCCCTGCGAGTACCGTAAAATGGTAGAATCCGGGCGAGTACCCGGAAAAAGTAGAATCGGTGCGAGTACCGAGAAACTGTCCCTCGGAGTAGCAAAAAATGGTAGAATCCGTGCGAGTACCCGGAAAAAGTAGAATCCGTGCGAGTACCGAAAAACTTTCCCTGTGAGTGCCGTAAAATGGTAGAATCCGTGCGAGTAGCGAAAAATGGTAGAATCCGGGCGAGTACCCGAAATAAGTAGAATCCGTGCGTGTAGCGAAAAATGATAGAATCCGGGCGAGTACTCGAAAAAAGTTGAATCCGTGCGACTACTGAAAAACTGTCCCTGTTAGTAACGGAATATGGTAGAACCCGTGCGAGTATCGAAAAATGGTAGAATCCCGGTGAGTTCCGGGAAAAAGTAAAATCCGTGCGAGTACCCGAAAATTTGTCCCTCTGAGTACCGAAAAATGGTAGAATCCGTGCCAATATCGAAAAATGGTACAATCCTGACGAGTTCTCGGAAAAGGTAGAGTCGGGGCGAGCACCGAAAAACTGTCCCTGTTAGTACAAAAAAATGGTAGATTCCGTGCGAGTAGCGAAAAATGGTAGAATCCGGGCAAGTACCCGAAAAAGGTAGAATCGGTGCGAGTACCGAAAAACTGTCCCTGTGAGTACCGAAAAATGGTAGAATCCATGCAAGTATCGAAAAACATTCTCTATGAGTTCCCTAAATTGTAGAATCCATGCGAGTATCGACAAATGGTAGAATCCGAGCAAGTACCCGGAAAAGGTAGAATCCGCGCGAGTACCGAAAAACTATTACTATAAGTACCGATAAAATGGTAGAATCCAGGCGAGTATCCGGAAAAGGTAGAATCCCGAGCGAGTGCCGAAAAACTGTCCCTATGAGTACCGAAAAATGGTAGAATCTATGCGAGTATCGAAAAACGGTAGAATCCGAGCGAGTTCCCAGAAAATGTAGAATCCGTGCGAGTACCGAAAAACTGTCCCAATGAGTACCGAAAACTGGTAGAATCCATGCGAGAATTGAAAGATGGTAGAATCCGGGCGAGTTCCCGGAAAAGGTAGAGTCGGTGCGAGTACCGAAAAACTGTCCCTCTGAGTATAGGAAAATGGTAGAATCCGTGCGAGTAGCGAAAAATGGTAGAATTCGGGCGAGTACCCAGAAAAGGTAGAATCAGTGTGAGTATCGAAAACCTGTCCATGTGAGTATCGGAAAATGGTAGAATCCGTGCCAGTACCCGGAAAAAGTAGAATCGGTGCGAGTACCGAAAAACTGTCCCTGTGAGTACCGGAAAATGGTAGAATCCATGCGAGTAGCGAAAAAGGGTAGAATCCAGGTGAGTACCCAGAAAAGGTAGAATCCGTGCGAGTATCGAAAAACGATCCCTATGAGTACCAGAAAATGGTAGAATCTATGCCAGTATCGAAAAATGGTAGAATCCCGGCGAGTTCCCAGAAAAGGTAGAGTCGGTGCAAGTACCGAAAAACTGTCCCCGTGAGTACCGTAAAATGGTACAATCCGTGCGAGTAGCGAAAAATGTTAGAATCCAGGCGAGTACCCGAAAAAAGTAGAATCCGTGCGAGTACCGACAAACTGTCCCTGCGAGTACCGAAAAAAGGTAGAATCCGAGCGAGTACCCGAAAAAGGTACAATCGGTGCGAGTACCGAAAAACTGTCGTTGTGAGTACTGGAAAATGGTAGAATCCGTGCCAGTATCGAAAAATGGTAGAATCCCGGAGAGTTCCCGAAAAAAGTGGAATCGGTGCGAGTACCAATAAACTGTCCCTGTGAGTACCGGAAAATGGTAGAATCTGTGCCAGTATCGAAAAATGGTAGAATCCCTGCGAGTTCCCGGAAAAGCTAGAGTCGGTGCAAGTATCGAAAAATTGTCCCTGTGAGTACCGTAAAATGGTAGAATCCGTGCGAGTAGCGAAAAATGAAAGAATCCAGGCGAGTACCCGGAAAAAGTAGAATCCGTGCGAGTAGCGAAAAATGGTTGAATCCGGGCGAGTACCCGGAAAAGGTAGAATCCGTGCCAGTACCGAAAAACTGTCCCTGTGAGTACCGAAAAATGGTAGAATCCGTGCGAATATCGAAAAATGGTAGGATCCCGGCGAGTTCCCGAAAAAGGTAGAGTCGAGGCGAGTACCGAAAAACTGTCCCAGTTAGTACCGAAAAATTGTAGAATTCGGACGAGTACCCAGAAAAAGTGGAATCAGTGCGAGTACCGAAAAACTGTCCCTGTGAGTACCGAAAAATGGCAGAATAAGTGCGAGTATCGAAAAATGGTAGAATCCCGGTGAGTTCCCGGAAAACGTGGAATCGGTGCGAATACCGAAAAACTGTCCCTGTGAGTACCGAAAAACTGTCCCCGTGAGTACCGAAAAATGGTAGAATCCGGGCGAGTACCCGGAAAATTAGAATCAGTGCGAGTACCGAAAAACTGTCCCTGTGATTACCGTAAAATGGTAGAATCCGTGCGAGTAGCGAAAAATGGTAGAATCCGGGCGAGTACCCGGAAAAAGTAGAATCGGTGCGAGTACCGAGAAACTGTCCCTGTGAGTACCGGAAAATGGTAGAATCCGTGCGAGTACCCGAAAACAGAAGAATCCGTGCGAGTACCGAAAAACTGTCCCTGTGAGTACCGGAAAACGGTAGAATCCGTGCGAGTACCGAAAAACTGTCCCTGTGAGTACCGGAAAATGGTAGAATCCGTGCGCGTAGGGAAAAATGGTAGAATCCGGGCGAGTACCCGGAATAAGTAGAATCCGTGCGAGTAGCGAAAAATGATAGAAGTCGGGCCAGTACTCGGAAAAAGTTGAATCCGTGCGACTACTGAAAAACTGTCCCTGTGAGTAACGGAATATGGTAGAATCCGTGCTAGTATCGAAAAATGGTAGAATCCCGGTGAGTTCCGGGAAAAAGTAGAATCGGAGCGAGTACCGAAAATTTGTCACTCTGAGTACCGAAAAATGGTAGAATCCGTGCCAATATCGAAAAATGGTAGAATCCCTACGAGTTCTCGGAAAAGATAGAGTCGGTGCGAGTACCGAACAACTGTCCCTGTTAGTACAGGAAAATGGTAGAATCCGTGCGAGTAGCGAAAAATGGTAGAATCCGGGCGAGTACTCGGAAAAGGTAGAATCGGTGCGAGTACCGAAAAACTGTCCATGTGAGTACCGAAAAATGGTAGAATCCATGCGAGTATCGAAAAACTTTCTCTGTGAGTTCTGTAAAATTGTAGAATCCGTGCGAGTACCGAAAAACTGTTACTGTAAGTACCGAAAAATGGTAGAATCCATGCCAGTAGCGAAAAATGGTAGAATCAAGGCGAGTACCCGAAAAAGGTAGGATCCGAGCGAGTACCGAAAAACTGTCCCTATGAGTACCGAAAAATGGTAGAATCTATGCGAGTATCGAAAAATGGTAATATCCGGGCAAGTTCCCGCAAAATGTAGAATCCGTGCGAGTACCGAAAAACTGTCCCAATGAGTACCGAAAAACGGTAGAATCCATGCAAGAATCGAAAGATGGTAGAATCCGGGCAAGTCGCCGGAAAAGGTAGAATCCGTGCGAGTACCGAAAAAACTTTCCTTGTGAGTTCCCTAAAATTGTAGAATTCGTGCGAGTATCGACAAATGGTAGAATCCGGGTGACTACCCGGAAAAGGTAGAATCCGTGCGAGTACCGAAAAACTGTCCCTGTGAGTACCGGAAAATGGTAGAATCCGTGCGGGTAGCGAAAAATGGTAGAATCCAGGTGAGTACCCGGAAAAGGTAGAATCCGTGCGAGTACCGAAAAACTGCCCCTATGAGTACTGGAAAATGGTAGAATCCGTGCGAGTAGCGAAAAATGGTAGAATCCTGGCGAGTCCCCGGAAAAGGTAGAATCCCTGCGAGTACCGAAAAACTGTCCCTATGAGTACCGAAAAACGGTAGAATCCCTACGAGTATCGAAAAATGGTAGAATTCGGGCGAGTTCCCGGAAAAGGAAGAATCCGCGCGAGTACCGAGATACTTTCCTTGTGAGTTCCGTAAAATTGTAGCATCCGTGTGAGTATCGTCAAATGGTAGAATCCGGGTGAGTACCCGGGAAAGGTAGAATCCGTGCGAGTACCGAAAAACTATCCCCGTGAGTACAGAAAAATGGTAGAGAATCCGTGTGAGTAGCGAAAAATGGTAGAATCCAGGCGAGTACCCGGAAAAGGTAGAATCCGTACGAGTACCGAAAAACTGTCACTGTAAGTACCAAAAAATGGTAGAATCCATGCGAGTATCGAAAAATGGTAGAATCCGAGCGAGTTCCCGGAAAATGTAGAATCCGTGCGAGTACCGAAAAACTATCCCAATGAGTACCGGAAAATGGTAGAATCCGTTCGATTAACGAAAAATGGTTGAATCCTGGCGAGTACCGAAAAACTGTCCCTATGAGTACCGGAAAATGGTAGACTCCGTTCGATTAACGAAAAATGGTAGAATTCGTGCGAGTACCGAAAAACTATCCTAATGAGTTCCGGAAAATGGTAGAATCCTGGCGAGTACCGAAAAACTGTCCCTATGAGTACCGGAAAATGGTAGAATCTGTTCGACTAACGAAAAATGGTAGAATTCTGGCAAGTACCCGGAAAAGGTAGAATCCGTGCGAGTACCGAAAAACTGTCCCTATGAGTACCGAAAAATGGTAGAATCCATGCAAGTAGCGAAAAATGGTAGAATGCAGGCGAGTACTCGGAAAATGTAGAATCCGTGCGAGTACCGAAAAACTGTCCATATGAGTATCGGAAAATGGTAGGATCCGTTCGATTAACGAAAAATGGTAGAATCCTAGCGAGTACCCGGAAAATGTAGAATCCGTGCGAGTACCGAAAAACTGTCCCTAAGAGTACCGAAAAATGGTAGAATCCATGCAAGTAGCGAAAAATGGTAGAATGCAGGCGAGTACTCGGAAAATGTAGAATCCGTGCGAGTACCGAAAAACTGTCCCTATGAGTACCGGAAAATGGTAGAATCCGTTCGATTAACAAAAAATGGTAGAATCCAGGCGAGTTCCCGGAAAAGGTAGAATCCCTGCGAGTACCGAAAAACTTTCCCTGTGACTTCCGTAAAATTGTACAATCCGTGCGAGTATCGACAAATGGTAGAATCCGAGCGAGTACCCGAAAAAGGTAGAATCTGTGCGAGTACCGAAAAACTATCACTGTAAGTACCGAAAAATGGTAGAATCCATGCGAGTAGCGAAAAATGGTAGAATCCAGGCGAGTACCCGGAAAAGGTACAATCCGAGCGAGTACCGAAAAACTATCCCTATGAGTACCGAAAAATGGTAGAATCCATGCGAGTATCGAAAAATGGTAGAATCCGGGCGAGTTCCCGGAAAATGTAGAATCCGTGCGAGTACCGAAAAACTGTTCCTATGAGTACCGGAAAATGGTAGAATCCGTGCGAGTAGCGAAAAATGGTAGAATCCTGACGAGTACCCGGAAAAGGTAGAATCCGTGCGAGTACCGAAAAACATTCCCCTTGAGTACCGAAAAATGGTAGAATCCATGCGAGTATCGAAAAATGGTAGAATCCGGGCGAGTACCGAAAAACTTTCCCTGTGAGTACCGGAAAATGGTAGAATCCGTGCGAGTAGCGAAAAATGGTAGAATCCAGGCGAGTACCCGGAAAAGGTAGAATCCGTGCGAGTACCGAAAAACTGTCCCTATGAGTATCGGAAAATGGTAGAATCCGTTCGATTAACGAAAAATGATAGAATCCTGGCGAGTACCCGGAAAATTTAGAATCCGTGCGAGTACCGAAAAACTGTCCCTATGAGTACCGAACAATGGTAGAATCAATGCGAGTATCGAAAAATGGTAGAATCCGGGCGAGCTCCCGGAAAAGGAAGAATCCTTGCGAGTACCGAAAAACTTTACCTGTGAGTTCCGTAAAATTGTAGAATCCGTGCGAGTATCGACAAATGGAGGAATCCGGGCAAGTACCCGGAAAAGGTAGAATCCGTGCGAGTACCGAAAAACTGTCCCTATGAGTACCGAAAAATGGTAGAATCCATGTGAGTATCGAAAAATGGTAGAATCCAGGCGAGTTCCCGAAAAGGTAGAATCCCTGCGAGTACCGAAAAACTTTCCCTGTTAGATCAGTAAAATTGTAGAATCTGTGCGAGTATCGACAAATGGTAGAATCCGAGCGAGTACTCGGAAAAGGTAGAATATGTGCGAGTACCGAAAAACTGTCACTGTAAGTACCGAAAAATAGTAGAATCCATGCGAGTAGCGAAAAATGGTAGAATCCAGGCGAGTACCTTGGAAAAGGTACAATCCGAGCGAGTACCGAAAAACTGTCCCTATGAGTACCGAAAAATGGTAGAATCCATGCAAGTATCGAAAAATGGTAGAATCCGGGCGAGTTCCCAGAAAATGTAGAATCCGTGCGAGTACCGAAAAACTGTCCCAATGAGTACCGCAAAATGGTAGAATCCATGCGAGTATCGAAAAATGGTAGAATCCGGGTGAGTACCTCGGAAAGGTAGAATCCGTGCGAGTACCGAAAAACTATCCCTGTGAGTACCGGAAAATGATAGAATCCGTGCGAGTACCGAAAAATGGTAGAATCCAGGCGATTACCCGGAAAAGGTAGAATCCGTGCGGAGTACCGTTTACAACTAATCCTATGAAGTCCGAAAAGTTTGATGAAATCCATGGCGATATCGAAAATGGGGTAGAATCCGGGCGAGTTCCCGGAAAAGGTAGAATCCGTGCGAGTACCGAAAAACTGCCCCTATGAGTACTATAAAATGGTAGAATCCGTGCGAGTATCGTCAAATGGTAGAAACCGGGCGAGTACCAGTAAAAGGTAGAATCCGTGCCAGTACCGGAGAACTCTCCCTGTGAGTGCCGGAAAATGGTAGAGTCCGTGCCAGTATCGAATAATAGTAGAATCCCGGCGAGTTCCCGGAAAAGGTTGAATCCGTGCCAGTATCGAAAAAAGGTAGAATCCGTCCGAGTACCGAAAAACTGTCCCTATGAGTACCGAAAAATGGTAAAATACATGCGAGTATCGAAAAATGGTAGAATGCAGGCGAGTTCGCGGAAAAGGTAGAATCTGTGCGAGTACCGAAAAACCGTCCTTGTGAGTACTGTAAAATGGTAGAATCCGTGCGAGTATCGAAAAATGGTAGAATCCAGGCGAGTACCCGGAAAAGGTAGAATCCAAACGAGTACCGAAAAACTATCCCTATGAGTACCGAAAAATGGTAGAATCTATTCGAGTACCGAAAAACTGTCCCCGTGAGTACCGATAAATGGTAGAATCCGTGCCAGTATCGAAAAATGGTAGAATCCCGGGGAGTTCCCGGAAAAGGTAGAATTCATGGGAGTACCGAAAAACTGTCCCTGTGAGTACCGAAAAATAGTAGAAGCCGTGTGAGTATCGAAAAATGGTAGAATCCCGGCGAGTTCCCGAAAAAGGTAGAATCGGTGCGAGTACCGAAAAACTTTCCCTGTGAGTACCGAAAGATGGTAGAATCTGTGCTAGTATCGAAAAATGGTAGAATCCGGGCAAGTACCCGGGAGAGGTAGAATCCGTGCGAGTACCGGAAAACTGTCCCTGTGAGTACCGAAAAAGGGTAGAATCTGTGCCAGTATCGAAAAAATGGAAGAATCCGGGCGAGTACCCAGAAAAGGTAGAATCTGTGCGAGTACCGAAAAACTATCCCCGTGAGTATCGGAAAATGGTAGAATCCGTGCGTGTCTCGAAAAATGGTAGAATCCCG